>JAQISU010000136.1:4385000-4657500 GCA_029339505.1 Unio delphinus
ACTGGTGTACTTGTGTTTTCTTATTGGCCCGTCCTCTCTATATTTGCAACAGTGGTCTGATTTGGAACAACCTAACCAATCTTATGCCAATGCTCCCTATGTTTTATTATGTAGATGTAAGTACGTAAGGCTGTTGAATCTGCCACTAAAATCATTTTTGGACGCCATTGGTGTTTCCGCTTCCCAAGAACCATATTTACATAACCATATAGAGAATTGACATTGTAAAGCCTTTATATTAGGATAAAGAATATTAAGGTTGCATGGGAGTTCTTTATCTGTCTAACAACTCAACAGTGGCGTCATATAGTGAACTTTTCGCAAAGTACAAAGAGGAGCTCAAACCAACAATGTAGATTTATTTTAAACAATAAGAACATCCTTCCTCAGAATTTTGTCTTAGACTGCTGGACTTATCAAACGTCTTTGTTATAATTATTTCTTCGCGAAGCACTCACGATCCTTCGTCTCTGAAGGAATCCACTAGTTCAAGCAAAACGGTTTATCAATCATTTTATTCTCGTCCATACCTGTAACCTATGTGACTGACCACTTGTGGTCCTGTTTGAGACAATTGAGAATGTCCAAACAAAACTTTTGTCGCTTCCAACCCAGTCCCAACAGTCAGGGCAGATGATGCCCTATCATTGCAATCGATTGATCTGATTGTATACACTGATCCAAGACACCTCGGATTCCAAAGTGATCAAGAAACCAAGGGAATGATCATGTGACTTTAACTTCGAGGGAACACTCAGTCGCGAAGAGTTGTCGATTAACTACCTCATTAATCATGAATCAGACACCATTAGAATTTCAATTCTTGTACTCATATAACCAGGACGGCAATTGTTTCTTCCTTGTTCGTAGTACGACCTTGCATTTCTGGATCTTCTAAGAAAAATCATCCAAATGCATCATTTAGCAAACAATAATGTGAATCGTTCAGGCATGACGCTTTTCCTCTCCAACGCATGTTAAATCATTGGCACAGTTTCACCCACTGGTGCGCAAACAAAAATATATTTCATCCAGTTTATTTCTCTTCATCTTCAAATGGATTTCATTATTGTCAAGTACACACATAATGTTCCGTGGTCGCGCACACATTTTATCATTACTGGAGGGATATGTTAGATAAACACAGGACTGATCCGAACTTTTCAACAACACACGGAATACATGGCCAGAAATGTTAACCCTAGACCCAAAACGGAACCTATTTTGGATATAAACCCGGCTGGACATCACATCTCCTTTACCGCCTTGAATGACGCATCTGGCACATACTTTCATACAAGACCCAGTTTGCATGCTTGTTTGGTAAAGATTGATCAGTCTTAAGAATCACTGCATCCTTTTTCTTAGTCGAGAAGAGTCTCTCTTTCACTTGTAGAAAAACCTTTGTCACGAACGCTCTGTATTATCATAGCACATGAACTATAGCCAATCTGCAAAACCCAGACCAAGCTTTCAGGTGATTGATACAAAAAGAGCCTTTGCATCATGTGAGGGAAAGTCTTTTTTCTACTTATCATAGGACGCGGCTTCACAGCTTCCGCTATATTTAAAGGTGTTACCGTTTCTTTTTTGAAGCCGCGTTCCGACATTAAGTGCCTCCTCCAGCCTGCATACCTTGAAGCCGTCTCAAAACTTTAAAAGCCCCGAGTTGGTATATCTGGGTAAGGGGATATACCTTATTTCACCTCTGAAACTTTCTCTAAATGTATTATAATTGAATATCAAATTAAATTTTCTCATAGTAAAATATGCTTCTTCAAAAATACATACCCAATAATCATATATATATATATATATATATATATATATATATACACCTTCTCAGCCTTTCCGCAGTTACATCCACATTGATCTTACGTTTTGCTTCAGAATTAATTGAGACATTCCTATACTATGCCGCAAAGTTTTATATATAATGGTAACTCACTCTATCTGACCGCCAAATAGGTAAATTTACAAATGTTAGCTCCCTGTGTTGGAAAGTAGTGCGTGGGAGCAAGGATTTGCGAGATAGTAGCTGTTTTCTAAACGTATTATGTTTGGATAATTATTATCACAGAAACAAATTTTGTTAAGAAAAAAGTTTTGCTAATTATCAAAATTTAAAAAGATTTTCAATTATTTCATCCAAATTAGAAATAATCCAAAAATAATCATTGATCCATAAATTATTGCATAATCTATAAACATTCTAATACACTGTTGTAGTTTTTTATAAGAACTATGATGCATTTTATTCCATTTTGAGCATTTCGTCGATTTTAGTATTCTAAAATGATGTGACTATCAAAGTTTCTTTAATTGTTCAAGAAGATATACTGTGACAAGAATTAGTTTACTGTATATTTTAAGAAATATGACTTGTTAATTCTTTTACAATTTTTAATAAATATTTTCACTTAAAACTTTATTACAATTTGTGACTTGAATAACTTTTGGCAGGTTTTTAATTAGTTATATTCGCCAAAACAAGTTGAATAGCCGCGTAATTATTCACTTTTTTCCAACAACTGATCTTTGGTTCATTTGATTTATACGAGCTATTTATAATTTTAAATTACTTTTAAACCAACCTAAAATATTAAAGAAAATTACGAGAAGAAAATATGTAAACAATATTTTAAAGATGCAGCAGATAGTTTATAAACATATCTGATAATTGACGTAATACCATCTATTATATCGCCTAATATATGTCATGGGATGCGATACATCGGTAGAAAATTGCTGTATGGGAATCAACAGTTTTATAATAAAGCATGTCTGGGATCATGATGACATTATTAAATTGATTAAGTCATTTTTTTTATAATTATGCATCATTTTCTTAAATTGATTTACTTTTAAGCATACCTAGCTTACATCATGAAACATTTCGTCCACAAAGAATAATATAGATTTTAAAAAATATAACTTATGAATTCCTTTTCAATTATTAATACATATTTTCACTAAAGGAATTATGACAATTTTTGACTTCAATTTTTGATTACTTTAGGTACACACATTTTCAGTTTCAAAAAATGTTACACTGTATTTTATGCAAATTGACCTAAAGAGAATCCTACATTTTGATCTCAGTTTCATATATGTCGAATGCAGTGCATTTTGAAAAACAAGCTATGAGGAATAATTTAAAGTTACGAATGTGCCTATATCAAGGAATATCATTAGTAAATTCAGAAATGAATATCATCAGTGAATCCAGAAATTAATATCACTAGGGAATCCAGAAATACTTCCCTTTTGCCAGGACATAATATAATGTATTACTAAGCGTCAAAACAAGTTGAATATCCCTGTACTTAATCACTTTATTTCCAACAACTGCTTTTTGGTTAATTTTATATAAATTTCCTACGCAATGTTATAGATTTAAATGGAACTAACCTTTTTATTTGTTCAGATCAGTGTTTAAAATAGAACTAACTCAGAATTTATAAATGTGATTAATATTCTTATTTAAATAAAAGTATGTTGTCTATTGGAATGAAAACAACACAATTATTTTAAAAATATCACTTTCTCACTCAATATTTTCTTTTCCTGATATGGCTCAGGTGCGAATAGGTTCTAAAGCACATGAGTTTTCAAGGTGACTATCATCATTCTTTTGTATGTGCGTGTTCAATTCTCAGACGTAACCAACATTTGTATGAAGCATAACATACGTTTTTGTGTTTCATCAGCTGAACAATGGTGTTAAATACATAACATACAACAACCGATCTCAGGGATTTGCTATATATAACTTTATCATATTTTTTGTACAAGTTGCAAATCAATTACCATTAATGGCCTGTTACAATTATTACATTTATTACCAAACATAGGTATGACCAATTAAACAAAACTGCCAGTGGTTGGTAGAAGGGATGTGTAAGTTTGAAACCAGGAATCATAAGCTAAGACCGTTACCAGCACAAGCGTTGGGCCAGGAGTTGTAGCCCTTGATAAGGTTTATGCTATCAGTGGACCTTATCCAGTATACCCAGATTGTGGCCCAGATAAATTTGTATGTACCACAAACATAATTTGCTAACCAGTCTACATGCAGTATGATGATGGTAATGACTGCGTGGATGGCTCAGATGAGGAAAATTGCAATGCTTAGTGTATTTATTACAAACAATAAGCAACATAAGCTGCTGGTTACAATTATTAGTTTGTTAGGAACACTGGATGTGACCACATAAACAGGAGTCAATTACTACTTAGTTATTATAATCTCTAAAAAAAAGGTATAACATAGTTATAACCACATAAACTGTTATTGGCATGTTACATTTATAAAACTGTTAGAAACAGATAACAATCAATGGCTTATTACAATTATTACATTTTTTACCAAAAATAGGTATGATCATGTAAACAGAACCGTCAATGATTGGTTGAAAGGCTGGGTATATATCAAGCCAGGCGACGCCAGAATTGTTTTTGAAGGAAAAACAGTTACTGCTACAACAGTCTGGCCAGGTGTTGTGGCCCTTGATGATGTGACTGTTATTAGTGAACCTTGTCCGGTATATCCAGATTGTGGCCCAGATACATTCCAATGTACCACAACCAGAGTTTGCATACCAGTCGACATGCAGTGTGATGGTGGTAATGACTGTGTGGATGGGTCAGATGAGGAAAAGTGCAATAGTGAGTTATTCCTTAATTCTATCCCAGCTTCTTTTTTCTTTCAGTGCTATTTATTTTTACAAATTCCTCCCTCCTGTTTTAAAAATTTGATAAAGATTTAAATATTTTATTCAGGATTTAATTAGCAAGAAACCATTTATTCACTTTTATATTTACTGGAATTACAGAGTTGTCGCCAATAATTTTATTGGACTGAAACATTAGTCTATAATTACAGTGAACACATGTATGTATATTATGGACTATGTTTTGTGATTCATAAAACAACAGTTACTAAATAATTTCAATCGAGGCGAGTGTCAGAGTTTTATATCTTAGATACCTAACCTGCAAAAATGTTGGCACTTTATGTCACAGAATTAGGCGAAAATTTGAACTGATTTTTGTTGTACTTGAATTGCAAACGAAACTCACCATTTTCTTGATTTCGTCGTACACGCATTACCTGGGGTGATTAAGTGGCGTGTAACGATTTGCATGTGCCAATTTGTAATTTACATGAAATCCGAAATACTCGTTTTACGTGGTGTACGGCAAGCTCGATGTGATTTATGTTCACCTATTGAGCGTATATAAGGCGAAGGATTTCTCATTATTATTTACGGGAACCAAAATATCTAATCAAAGGATAGATAACCTCGTCTTGCAAATCTCCAGCCAAAGGGGTGAGTGTTAAATTTACATTTCGTTTTATTGTGAATTTTATTCAGATTATCATTTCGTATAATGATGCTTTTATTGCAATTAAACGTGGAATATTTGGAATTACTAGTCACTTTTAGACTTTAAATACAATATCGTAATCTACGGCGTAGATTATTTTTGAGACAACTATTATTAGTCTGGTTTTGTTTATTATCGTTGATTCCGTCGTTGATTCCGTCGTTGATTCCGTCGTTGATTCCGTCGTTGATTCCGTCGTTGATACCGTAGAAGTACATCACTGATAGCGCATCTAATAACATCGTTGATACCGTCTCTGATACCGTAGCTGCTAACGTAGTTGTTACAGTGTATCTGATACCGTAGCTGCTAATAACATCGTTGATACCGTAGCTGTTAACACATCTGATACCATCTTTTGATAAACGTCTTTGATATCGTCTGATTTGTTGTGGGACATCTATTGTTTGTTCTGGAACATCTCTGTATAAATATCTGAATGTGCTTGTGCCGTTAATTTGTGCAAACGGAATTGAAGTATCTGTCTGTGTGTCGAACTGTCTGTTCGTCAACATCTGTGTAACATGTAAATATCCGGAAAGCTAGAAGTCCAAGTGTCGGAGCTGTCTTAGAGTTGTAAAACGTCCGGGTCGACATCTAGGGGAGTGAGGAACCGTTGGTTCTGGTAGATGTTGTATGCTGTCTGAACGTATAACTGTGGTGGATCCGTGTAGGGAAACGTCCGATAATAGTATTGGTCAACCCTCGGTTCTCGGGGAAACTGGGAGACGATTCAACTGTTGCTGAATCGTGCGGTTATACAGGGGAGACACATAGGTGTATTGAAATTGTAATATAATTTAATACATTGTTGTATATGCATGCTTATGTCAAATCGCAATAATATTTCAAGTGATCACATAGATATCAATAAAAGCTAGCAACTTGATTGAATACAAGTATATGATCGTGCTAGTTATCGCAATCCATCGTGCGATAGATAGTTTGTCGTTTGTGTTTATTTTTTTCGTAAATCATACTTGCATTTATTTAACTTTCGTAAAGGATTCTTGGATCTGTGTATAATCCAAGAGATCCCTTTACATTTGTGATTCCTTTTGTATTGTTATTTAATTTGTTCATGTATTGTGAATGGTTGTGAGTTTAATTGTGGGTTGAGTGCATGAATTATTGTGTTGTTACATCTGTATTTTTTCATTTATAATTTATTACATAAATTTATATTTTCTTTCACAAATTGTGTTTGTATTGTTCATTTAATCCACCCTCCTCTCGGTAACAATTCTGTTACAATGGAGTCAGAAGTGGGATCGTTGGATTAAGTGAACTGTCAATCATTTTTGTGAAGGTATACATTTAATGTTTATATTTGAGCGTGACCTTCTGTTAAGATAATACTCTAGTTGGAGTTTATTTTTGTTTAGTTTACCTAGGTCCGTGTGTCCAGTATAAACGTGTTTAAAGTATTGGTTTGGTTATATATCTATATTCATATTACAATTGTCATGTCATCCCTTAAGGACTTGGTTGCCTTAGGCAAAGAATTTGGATATGAAGGTGAAAGCTTAAGGAAATTTATTCAAGAAGAACAAGCCCGGGAAAGGGACGAAAGGGTAAGAGCAAGGGAATTAGAAAGGGAAGCCGAAGAAAGGAAAAGGGAATTACATAGGGAATTAGAAAAGGAAAAGGGGGAGGCCGAAGAGAGGAAACGGGAATTAGAAAGGGAATCTGATGAAAGGAAACGGGAATTAGAAAGGGAATCCGAAGATAGGAAATGGGCCTTTGAGAGGGAAAAGATAGAATTTGAGAAGGAAAAGATAGGATTAGAGAAGGAAAAGATAGAATTAGAGAAGCAGGCCGAAAAGGATAGGATAGGATGGGAAATGGAAGCGGAGCAAAAGCGAATAGAGTTAGATAAACTAGCTAAAGTAGAAATGTTAGAGTTAGAAGAAAGAGCAAAACAACGGGATCATGAGCGTAAGGTAGAATTAGCGACATCTGGAAGAGAACACGATTCTGCCACTAACAAATTAAGGGGCCCCAAATTACCTCCCTTTGACGATGAAAAAGATAACATAGATAGTTATCTTCATCGGTTTGAGCGGTATGCCGAAAACCAGAAGTGGAGTCAAAATGACTGGGCGCTGCATCTGAGTGCTTTATTAAAAGGTAAAGCACTGGATGTATACTCGCGACTTCCTAGGGACGATGTGTTTAAGTACGACGTCCTAAAGGAAGCACTTCTCAAAAGGTACGAGCTCACTGAACAAGGTTTTCGAAAAAAGTTTAGGTATAGCAAGCCCGATAAGGGAGAAACCTTTGGTCAGTTCACCGTCAGAATTGCGAACTATTTTGAGCGGTGGATTGAATGCGGCAAAGCGGTGAAAACGTTTGAAGGGTTGACTGATTTCTTGCTCAGAGATCAATTATTTAATACAGTTGGGCGAGAATTAGATCAATTTCTGAAGGAGAAAGTCTTCACAAACGTAAAAGATATGGCTAAGCAAGCCGATTTATTTGCCGAAGCTCATGGGGGAACCCAGAACGTGGTTTTAAAAGATTTTAAGTCTGGAAACCAGTCTGTAAGACCTATGCCTAGGGAGCCTGTAAAATCAGCTGAGGTAAAAAGGTCAGTTGGGAATCCAGTTTTTCAGCGTGTGCGGTGTTTCTTGTGTAATGCATTGGGTCATGTTCAAAAAGACTGTCCTAAAAGAAAGGCACTTATACATAAGGTAGCAGTGGCTATACAAAGTAAAGGTATATCCGATAACAACGTACATGTAGAACCTTGTATTCATTCACTTGGCACGTGTTTATTTCCTGAAGCGCGTGTACCAACCGCGAGAGGGTTTGTCAACGGTCGAGAAGTCGTGGTATTGCGTGACACTGGTTGTACGGGCGTAGTGATCAAACGTAGTCTCGTGCAGGATAACCAAATGCTCGGGTGGGAATCCCCATGTATGTTACTTGATCAGACGATGGGTCGCATTCCCGTAGCAAGGATCACAGTAAAAACACCTTTCTTAACGGGAACTGTTGATGCCCTTTGTATGGACAATCCTATTTACGATCTGACGATCGGTAATGTTGAAGGTTCCCGTCTTCCAACCATGGCCGATTTTAAAATACCTTTGGCCCAGGCAGTCGAAACGCGAGCGCAAACACGGCGAGAGAAATCCGCGTTTCATAAATTAATAGTCCCTGAATCGATCTCAGGAATTTCCCGTGATGATTTCAAACAAGAGCAAGAACGTGATGAATCCATCAGAACAATTGTTGAGAAAATCACGTCCGGCGCGATTAAACATTGCAAGCGTGGGGGTAGCTCTAGATTCGTACGCAAGAACGGATTAATTCATAGGGAGTTTAGCGCTCGGGAGGGTAAGAAGTATTGGCAAGTGGTCGTACCCCAGAGATATAGATCTCAAGTACTTAGGGTGGCGCATGAGTCAAGCATGGCAGGACACCTAGGTAAGGCTAAGACCACTAGCAGGGTAGTCGCTGAATTCTACTAGCCAGGTGTTAATGGCGATGTCACACGGTTCTGTAGGTCGTGCGACGTATGTCAGAAAACCGTTTGTAAGGGAAGGGTCACAAGGGTGCCCTTAGGACAAATGCCATTAATAGATACACCGTTTAAAAGAGTGGCAGTAGATATTGTAGGACCAATACACCCGGTTACCGAAAGAAAGAATCGGTACATACTTACTCTGGTTGATTACGCAACCAGATACCCCGAAGCCGTAGCGTTACCAACTATTGAAACGGAAAGGGTAGCTGAAGCATTAGTTGATATCTTCAGTAGGGTAGGGGTGCCAGAGGAAATCCTCACTGATTGTGGTGCCCAATTCACCTCTGACCTCATGGGTGAAATAAGTAGGCTGTTATCCATCAAACAGCTAAACACTACCCCATACCATCCGATGTGCAATGGACTGGTAGAGAAGTTTAATGGTACCCTGAAAAGCATGGTGATAAAGATGTGCGCGGAACGTCCGCAAGACTGGGACCGTTATTTAAACGCTGTTCTGTTCGCGTACCGTGAAGTACCGCAGGAAAGTTTAGGGTTCTCTCCCTTTGAACTGTTGTATGGTAGAACAGTTCGAGGCCCGATGCGGATACTACGCGAACTATGGACTGGTGATGTCGCGAACGAGGAAATAAAAACGACTTACCAGTACGTGTTAGATCTAAGAAACAAACTTGAGAGTACATGCCAGATGGCACGTGACGAATTGATTAAATCGGGGCGCAGATATGCCAAGTATTACAACCGCAGAGCGCGTAATAGGAAATTTCTTGTGGGAGATCAGGTTCTATTGCTTCTTCCAACGAGTTCGAATAAGTTATTAGTCCAGTGGAAAGGTCCATATGGAGTTAAAGAAGTAAAAGGTGACATGGACTATAAAATTGACATGGACGGTAATGTAAAAACATTCCATGCGAACATGCTCAAGTTGTATATCAAGAGACAAAGCGACAATGTCAATAAGGAGAGTTGAAAATATAGGCGCAGACTACTTGAGTAGGGCATGATGGGAAATTTGTATGAATTTGCCCAGTAATAAAATCCAGTTTGTAGTATAACCAGTGTAAATGTTGTAAGATATCATCAGTAGTTATTTTTCTTCTATTCTGTGTTAGTTTTAAAAATGTGTACATTTTTATTCTTAGGGGGGAGGTATTGTCACAGAATTAGGCGAAAATTTGAACTGATTTTTGTTGTACTTGAATTGCAAACGAAACTCACCATTTTCTTGATTTCGTCGTACACGCATTACCTGGGGTGATTAAGTGGCGTGTAACGATTTGCATGTGCCAATTTGTAATTTACATGAAATCCGAAATACTCGTTTTACGTGGTGTACGGCAAGCTCGATGTGATTTATGTTCACCTATTGAGCGTATATAAGGCGAAGGATTTCTCATTATTATTTACGGGAACCAAAATATCTAATCAAAGGATAGATAACCTCGTCTTGCAAATCTCCAGCCAAAGGGGTGAGTGTTAAATTTACATTTCGTTTTATTGTGAATTTTATTCAGATTATCATTTCGTATAATGATGCTTTTATTGCAATTAAACGTGGAATATTTGGAATTACTAGTCACTTTTAGACTTTAAATACAATATCGTAATCTACGGCGTAGATTATTTTTGAGACAACTATTATTAGTCTGGTTTTGTTTATTATCGTTGATTCCGTCGTTGATTCCGTCGTTGATTCCGTCGTTGATTCCGTCGTTGATTCCGTCGTTGATTCCGTCGTTGATTCCGTCGTTGATACCGTAGAAGTACATCACTGATAGCGCATCTAATAACATCGTTGATACCGTCTCTGATACCGTAGCTGCTAACGTAGTTGTTACAATGTATCTGATACCGTAGCTGCTAATAACATCGTTGATACCGTAGCTGTTAACACATCTGATACCATCTTTTGATAAACGTCTTTGATATCGTCTGATTTGTTGTGGGACATCTATTGTTTGTTCTGGAACATCTCTGTATAAATATCTGAATGTGCTTGTGCCGTTAATTTGTGCAAACGGAATTGAAGTATCTGTCTGTGTGTCGAACTGTCTGTTCGTCAACATCTGTGTAACATGTAAATATCCGGAAAGCTAGAAGTCCGAGTGTCGGAGCTGTCTTAGAGTTGTAAAACGTCCGGGTCGACATCTAGGGGAGTGAGGAACCGTTGGTTCTGGTAGATGTTGTATGCTGTCTGAACGTATAACTGTGGTGGATCCGTGTAGGGAAACGTCCGATAATAGTATTGCTCAACCCTCGGTTCTCGGGGAAACTGGGAGACGATTCAACTGTTGCTGAATCGTGCGGTTATACAGGGGAGACACATAGGTGTATTGAAATTGTAATATAATTTAATACATTGTTGTATATGCATGCTTATGTCAAATCGCAATAATATTTCAAGTGATCACATAGATATCAATAAAAGCTAGCAACTTGATTGAATACAAGTATATGATCGTGCTAGTTATCGCAATCCATCGTGCGATAGATAGTTTGTCGTTTGTGTTTATTTTTTTCGTAAATCATACTTGCATTTATTTAACTTTCGTAAAGGATTCTTGGATCTGTGTATAATCCAAGAGATCCCTTTACATTTGTGATTCCTTTTGTATTGTTATTTAATTTGTTCATGTATTGTGAATGGTTGTGAGTTTAATTGTGGGTTGAGTGCATGAATTATTGTGTTGTTACATCTGTATTTTTTCATTTATAATTTATTACATAAATTTATATTTTCTTTCACAAATTGTGTTTGTATTGTTCATTTAATCCACCCTCCTCTCGGTAACAATTCTGTTACACTTTATACATATGGACTTGCGATGAAACGTCAGGAATCGTTTTGGATTTGAATTAGAATAATGTAAGGTAGTTATACATTTTCTGTTTGTTCTAATGTAATGTGCTATTTTCTTTTTAATTTTACAAAAGTGGTTTAGTTTCACTCTTTTGGTTTTGTTAATGTAAGTATATTAAGTCATAACACCTTATTTATGATCTTTCATTCAAATTTGAATTGTATGGAAGGTGTTTTCCGATTGTTATATCTGATTCTTATTGGATACCTGCCTCAAACAATAAGACGGTATATCATTAAATCTTCATTCGTCTTAAAATATTTCAATGCATTTCAGTAAGAAGGATTAGTCCTACAATGTAAGACATTGACACTGAGATGTAAGTGTTCAGAAGCGATCCTGCTGCACTAATCATGGCTGTGTAGCGGCTCTGATTTATACTGACCCCAGATCACACAATCGAAGTTTTTTAAAACCCTAACACACCTGGCAGCATATATCAACACTTTTTATAGATATTTATGTCGATTTGTTTTAGTCAGTTTTGACATTGAAATCCTACTTTTTCTTCTTTATTCAAATTCTCGAAGATGCATCTTGATGTGTTTTCAAGTTTCCCGGAGATGAATTTCCCCTGGCTGCATTACTATTAAGCTGAGAATTCTTAAATCAATTAAAACGGTGATATATAAACGATGTTGTCTAAACAATTGTTCAATAATAACATTTATTTATTCGCCTCATTAATAAAACGGACAGTCAAAATTACAGTCGCCCTAGTACTAATTATAATTTTGTCAGTAAATGCTATGTATGTGCAAAAGTCAATTATAATTACTAACGGTAGTTAATGTTTTTAAGATACTATGCTGTCAAGACACTATTTGATATTGAACTTCAATCTAAAATTTGCTTCACCGTGCGAACATAATCTTTACTTTACAAAAGTACCGATTATGCAGTCCACCAAAGAGAACGACGAATGTTATTAAGTGTAAATATAAGATTGCTCTTCTTAAGATAGATATTTGTGCAACATAAGCTAACACGAGATATTACCTGCAGAACTAATGCATTGCAATTGATATTAAAAAAATACGAAAACCCAAATACATATGTTTTATGGTATTATACTGTATAACTTGTCTTGAGAGACCACACCTTCTGCCAAAGAAAGTATCGTCTTTCAAGACAGGAGGTATTTCATAAAAGTTCATAAGACTATATGGTCATTATTATGTGTGCATTGAGAATATGGTCTCTCAAGATAGGTAGTCTCACATAACAGTGGCCTTTCGAAACAAGTTCAATTGAACACCATCACAATAATCATGCAAATTGAAACAATTTTGTCACGCATTTAAACTAAAATCAATATACCTTTCTGTCATTTCTACAGCCACATCAGACTATCAAGTCAAGTTAATCAACGGGGATGGTTCCTATGGCAGTATTGCTATTTTCTACCAGGGTCTTTGGAGACCAGTGTGTATGAGCAGATATAGTTTGATGACAGGCAACATCAACATTGTTGAACTAGTTTGCAAAAAATTGCGTTACCAGTAAGCATGGCCTTTATATCTGTCAGGACTAATAATGCATACATTGTGTTTCATTTTTAAAAAACAATTGTTTAATAATGCTGTTTTCTGATCTCTTTGTTAACCGAAAAATCTCAGTTTCTAAAAATGCAGTATTTCATTGGATATGTTGCGACGGTAGTGCCAATCAGTTCATAATTCGAATTAAAAAAAATAAACATGATTAAATTACTTTTAGTGGAAGATTCCAAGGTGCGTTTGTCAACTCATGGCACCAGCCAGTACAGCATGCCATGGAAATATCTTGCGGTCGTAATGTTGTGGACCTTTCCAGTTGTAGTATGAAACTTACCGAGACTACAAAAAGTACCGGCTATTGTTATTATTACCAGGCTGCCTTATGTAGTCATGATGGTAAGAAACAATTGTTTATCATTATTATCATGTTATCTGACTTGCTAATATTTCTAGTCTGTCCTACGTAGCAATGATGGTACGACACACCTTGAAATCAACCTTTATTATCACGTTACCTGACGTGCTTATAATTATGTAATATTATTTGTTATTGCATAATAACTGCAGAACCCCTTATATAGTATTTATTGAATACAATGTTTCAATACAGCTATGAACTGGTGTATAGTGTGTCCATATAGTATATTTGCCGTGTAACTTAAACTCAAGTGACTGTATAACATAAATCAGATGTTAGTTTGTCTCAGTTCTAGCCATGGTTGGATATCTACTTACTTGTACTGTCAAGTGATATTTCAAAGTTATTTAAATCAAGGCTGACACTACAATTACCAGGCTGTCTTTTATAGTAATGATGGTAAGA
This sequence comes from Unio delphinus, assembly GCA_029339505.1. Lineage (NCBI taxonomy): Eukaryota > Metazoa > Mollusca > Bivalvia > Unionida > Unionidae > Unio > Unio delphinus. The sequence goes on from JAQISU010000136.1 coordinate 4,399,068, forward strand.
CACACTTTGAATTGATCTGTAAGTATCATGCTATCTGACGTATACAATTACCAGGGTGCCTAATATACTAATGAGTGCAATAAACACATACATATGATTTGTAATTGTCATGCTTCCTGGTTTGATTATCAGGCTGCCTTTTGTAATTATGATGGTATGAAACACTTAGACATGATCTGTAATTATCATTTTAATTTACTTGCTACTATTACCAGGCTGCCTGTTGTAGTAATGATGGTAGGAAACACTTTGAAATTGTCTGCAGTTGTCATTATAACTAACATACTACTAGTTCCTGTATTACCTGTAATTAGCATGCTACCTGACTTGCTTATATATTATTCGACACACGTAGAAATGATGGTAGGACATGCTGATAGATTACAATAAAAAGTAATTGATGTTTAAGCGATTTTCTGAAAATCAACATATTAACAGACAATTCTGATCCAGGAAATGTTTACGTGCCATTTTTTATTTAATTTTGTAGTAGTGATAGCAAGAAATATTCCTAAGAAATCGCATTCTCATTGAGCAGTTATTGTCATATAATGATCTATAATTAACAAGTTGCTTGATTTGGGTTAGGGAAAGCTATGCAATTTAGGTAACAGTTTTCCAGTATTGACTGATAGATTATATGAAATTAGATGTTGTGATCCTCAATAGAGTTTGATTAAAGAAGTTATTGTCATTTATAAAATTGCTGCTGAAGGTGACAAAGTCTTAGAAATTCAAATGATATCAATTATTGATGGACTTCCTTACAGTTTTAAATTTAGCCAGTATGAGTTTTTGATGAACTGGCAAAAAAATATGAATGCAAATTATATCCATTGTTACAATTTGACCATCTGTAAGTGGCAAGACACAATTGTTACCTAATTTAATAACGAGATGTATGAAATGGGACAAGGTGTATTTGATAGCACCAAGTGTAGATGATCAACGATGTTACAATGTGTTAAAGTATTTTAACGACAGCGCGGTAGAATAATCCGGCGAGGGTATTATTAAATTTATAACTGATATCAAACAAGCACCTAACATTGATGATGTTGATGGAGATATTAACAATTTAGTCGTATACGATGATATCATGTTAGACAATCAAAAAAATCCTGCTAGGATATTTACCAGAGGTAGGCATAACATCACTGATGTGATATATTTTACTCAACGATACACAAAAATTCCGTAGGTGATTAGAGATAACTGCAATTTACTGTGTGTGTTTAACTGAGTTGATACTCATACGCTACGAAATATTCACCAGACTTGGTGCAGTGGTGATATGGATAATAATCTCTTTAGAAATTTCTTTAGTCGCGCTCAGTCAGTCCCACATGGATTTGTAACGATACATTTACACGACCCGAAATCAAGATATCGTGTCGGACTTAATAAAATATTCGGTAAACTCATAGCAGCAGAGGGGGCGGCGACAACGACCATGGCATCTTCAAGTATGCCTTTTTTACGATTTCGAGGAAGCCTTAGTTTGCCAAATCGACGCTTGCCCGATTCACTTTTCGAGGAAGCCTTAATTGTCCGAATATATGCCTATAAAAAGTTATTCGATTCGCCCCCTCTGCTTTTAATCGTATTCTCATTGAGCAGTTATTGTCTTTTAAATGACTTATAATTAACAAGTCGATTGGGGAGAGGGGAAGCTATGCAATGTAGATAACAGTTTTCCAGTATTGACTGATAGATTATATGAAATTAAATGTTATTATCCTCATCTGAGTTTTAGTTAAGAAGTTATTGTCATTTTTAAATTGCTGCTGAAGGTGACAAAGTATTAGGAATGTAAATGACATCAATTATTGATGGACTGCCATACAGTTTTGAATGAAGCCATTATGACTTTTTGATGAACTGATAAATAACTATGAATACAAATTATATCATTTTTATGAATGAATTTAATATCAGTTTTCATGGACTGCCCTACAACTATGAACGACACCAGGATACGTTTTGATGGACTGCTATGCAACTATGAATGCAGCCGGTAAACCTTTTTGATACACTGATATCCAACTATAAATGCAACTAGCATTTCGTTTCATTGATTTTCATGAACAGTGAACGCAATACTGATCTCACACTTATAGAAGGACAGCCATGACACATTGAGAATGCTTTATTGGATTTGTCCCAAGATGAGAAAGCTCATAAATAATTTTTCCTCCAGTAATGTTGCAAGATTTATGCCCCGTTTTATGCTGTGTAAGAAATTATGCAACCGTTTGTAATGGCATGCTATGTGTTTCCCTAATTGCTATTGACTAAAACTGTTTATTACGATAAAATTACAGTTGTCTTAAAATGTTAATAAGTTTTATTCTTTTTATCACTAAAGCCATATCTGACATCATTTTGTAATATGAGATCATATCTCAATAGATTGCCAGAATTTTAGCCATAAAGGATCATAATATTTTGATATCAAAACACTCAACTGTTAGATAGATTTTTTTATACCATCCATATAGTTAAATGCGGTGCAACTGGCCACACAATTATCCAGACAACACATCTAAAGACCTGTGCCATTACAAATTTTTTAAAAAAAATGTTATCGTTTACATTTTAACGCTATTGCGAAGAGTGCATTGATTGTTAACTCTGTTTAGGCTACAAGATGATTGATTCAGCCAAACCGTACTATATATTTTCAATCCGATTTGGGAGGAAATGCTTTTATAACATTTAGCCTTGTTATGGGAGAAATACCGTAATAGGTCCCCGGTTTTATCATAAACTAGATACTGTAATATATCCCTTGACATGTCATGTAGTTATACTGTATTTAATTGTGCAAGTTTATATACTTGTTTGCTGCTGTTTCTGTTTTGAACTTCAGAGTGTTTCTCAGGTGAAAAGCTATGTCCCCAAGATCTGATCAACACCAACAACCTATCCAGTAAAAAGTGTATATCATCCAAGTACTTCTGCGATGGGATCCCTGATTGCCAAGGAGGTACAGATGAATTGAACTGTGGTACGTTTCTTGTGTTCTCTTTTAATATTTTAATTTAATTTATTGTTATAGTTACTTATGATTTGGGGTGGGTTTCTAATTAAAATGTGCATTTTAGCTATTGCTGTTTACTATTTCCACTACAATACTAGTACTAAAACTGCTACTACTACTACTACAAACAACTTTGTATAGCTTAACATTTATCATGAAATGGCTACAAAAATAAACATAAAACAAGCACCATGAAATTATAAAACATTAAAAAAGTTGAAAATATTAAGGTAGGAAAATTTATTAGATCTTCAAGTTTGTTCTTGTAGTTGAAAAAAGTGAATTTTAAGAGCACTCTTGAAAAGGAACATTGTGAATGATATCAATTTGCAATCTGTTCGAAATTGATGTGACTTGGTATGCAAATGAACATTGTCCATATGACGTCTTTTTCAAGGTGGGACTAATGAGTATACGATTGTCAGAAGATGAGAGTAAGTATCTTGCTGGCGTGTACAAACGGGTGAGACGAAATAGGCTTGTTGGAATTGATAGCATCGGTTTATCACCGTGTCCATTGAATCTTTTTAACTTGACATATTGTATTCTACGTTGTTAACATGAATCTGTGCAAATTAGCAAAATTAACTCACTCACATTTGAATTAGATTCAACACATCACCATAGCAGTCCTACTTTAGAATTTAAAACTAAAAGATTGTTGTTTATCACATATCACCATACGTTTTACTTGATTCCCTTTTCAGCTGTAGGATCAGATTATAGGTTTAGTTTATCATTGAGCAAAATGTTTGTTTGCTTGATTAGGATTTTTGCATATCGCTACGATGTCTACAGTGATGTAGTTTATAGTGGTATCTAGCAATGTGGTAATATGATGTCCCACCCAGTCACATTATCCTGACACCAGGCCGGCCAGTCTTATCATTTACATTTAAATGCTGAGCGCCATCCAAGGCAGGTGGAATAACCAATGTTTTAAGTCTTTAGTAAGATTTCACTGGGGTCGAACCCACGACCTCCCTTCCTCGTCTGACGCTCTACCTACTAGGATAACATTCATAATTATAGTACAATGGTCAATTAAAGTTTGTATTTTAATTAATGTTCCATTTGATTAAATCTTGTAGGTAATATTGGAGAAAATACTATATTCATAATAAAATCGTATCAGGCTTTTGGACACAAAATGTTTCTATTTATGTTACACTGCCTGTAATGGTCACAATATTCTAATTAAGGTTTTTTGGATGCTGGAAATATATAGAGCTTATTTTCCAAGTCCTTCCTTGTGTTACAGAGGATAGGAATTTGACCGTTAAAATAGGTCTGCTCAGTGAACCATGATAATGAAATGTTCTATCTGACACTTCAGGCCAGTAAAATAAAACTCCATAGACACTTACATGCATGCCTGCAGTGATAGCTGCAAGATATAGCTTTGCATCGTGCCACTAACCTCAGGACATGCTGGGGTGATGTTTGATGATATCATGACTCGCACATGTGTGAAAATTAAGTGAGATAAATTTGCAGTCTTATCGAGCCTATCGTGAATTCACTGGCACACAAAAGATCAAGACATATGAAAAAAACTTTGATACAATATAAGTTTTTAACATCAACTGGACAAAAGGTTTTACATTACAAGAATTTTACAGTTCCTGTAATTTTCCAAATGCATTGTCAGCTAGAAGAATGAACATTAAGAATTCTGCTGTAATATACAGCAGAAATTCCTTTACAGAGGAAATCAGCTTTAGCTCTCCACTCTTGGGCAACGTATTGTCTGTTTGTTCCACGTAGCAGTGTAGCGGCACTTGTCAGAAATCTTATACTTATATTAGTTTAAATTCTTTTACATATAATAATGACTGATACGTTGAATAACAAAGAAGGAACCAGGCGTATGTGTTCACTGTGTGTCAACAGCCACAGTTCGAACTATCTATTCTTATTTACAAAATATATTGCGTCCTAACATAACAGTTTCATGAATTGCAGCAATAATGATATTAAAGAAATAAAATAAACAGGACTTTATGGTGGATAATTATGCAAATACGTGTGACTTGCAAAAAATGATTCTGATAATTTGATTAGATTATTTAGAGAAAGGAAAACTACCTTTTAGATTCATTTTTTTTAACGTTTATTGTTTTCTTATCATATCAGTCTCATTATATGCTTCATCTCTCTTGACAGTATATTCACATTTTGTTTCAGCAATATATTCATTATATCATGGGTTTTATGTTTGTAATCTTATCTTTTAACGTTGTCTTTACACTCTCTATCTCTCACTATATATTTTCTTCTTATAAGTAAACGTTAATTGCAGCTTCGAAGATTATAACTTCAGATGAAATCATCAGAAAGCAATCTTATACATTTAGATCAGAATCTTCAAACACAAGTTACATCATAATGACAACAGTATGTACATAATATTGTACAATCTTTGCTTTTGTTATAGTTGTTTTAATGACACGATTGGTTCGGTGACTGATTTATTATCGCTGTCTCAGTGACATGATGTTATACCGTATTTGATTTTAGTAGAGTTGTCACAATGACAAGATGCTATGCAGTATTTGATTTTATTATAGCTGTCTCATTTTTGTTTAACCTTTATTGTTTTCTTATCATATCAGTCTCATTATATGCTTGCTCTCTCTTGACAGTAAATTCACATTTTGTTTCAGCAATATATTCATTATATCATGCGTTAACTGTTTGTTAGCTTATCTTTTAATGTTTTCTTTACACTCTGTATTTCTACCTTTATATTATCTTGTTATAAGTATTTATCTGATGTGTAACGCATTGTTGCTCATTTCTTGCCTTGTAAATATAGTTTTGTGTCTGTATTGATTTTGCTCTTTTCATCATCGATCCGCGCTAGTGACCTAGTGGTTAGAATGTCCGCCGCGGAAGCGGGAGGTCGTGTGTTCGATCCACAGCCGAGTCATACCAAAGACTTAAAAAAAATGGTACTAACATCTGCCTCGCCTGGCACTCAACACTAATTGTTTACTATTAGGACATGTCGGCCTGGCGTTAGGATAATGTGACTGGATGGGACATCATACTACATGTCTGCGGCATGATGCCGAGCTCTGGAGTTACTATTAACTACCTCACTACAGACATCGTATCGATATGACTTAAAATATATAAAAAATATGTTAAAAACCCTAATCAAACTAAGAAAACAAACACAAATTTAATAACCAGCTGTATCCTCTACTGTTCTGCGAAATTAGTTTTACTATTATCTATTTTCAGATAACTCCCCCCCCCCCAATCTGAGTTTGATTTAACTAACCTTGATTTGTGATCACATTTTCATGTATTATCTTCTTTTCATTGTCAGTGTTAGTCTCAACCTGTCCAATACAATTAAATTTACTGGTATAAATTTGCAGCTAACTGCTCCTCCAGTGAATTTGAATGTACTAACCACGACTGTGTTTCTGCTTCCCATCGATGTGATGGTATCCAACAGTGTGGTGACAAATCAGATGAGTATGGCTGTGGTAAGTCACAACTGATATATAAATCAGTCTGTTATATGTGTCTGCATATTATTCTAACTTGCCATTGCCCAAATTTGTTTGTTAATAAAACTATCATACATCTGTCTTAAGTCAAGCTGACAATGTGGCAATTTCATCTGTTTGAAATTTGTATGCGTGATTATATATAACGTTCCCTCTTTAACCGTGTGAAATGTGACCTCTAATGACTAATGGCAATTTAACAGGGGTTTGTTAGGTTCCAAAATCAGCTGAACTCAATGTTAATTATGTAATCAATGTATCGATTTGCCTGTCCATCTATCCAGCTGCCTGTCTTAGAGTCAACATTATGACATTTTCACGAAATATCTTTATGTGAAGTTTTGTAGATTAAATAAATTTTAAAACTTCTGCATCTTTTTTTAACCATTTGCATACACCTAATTACATATCGATCTGATAATTGTATCACAAAAGCCTAATTCTACTGGAAATTACTGGATTTCCAGCAAATGTTTGATTCGGACACAACAGTGATGGTCTTAAAAGATGTATCATGCCAGGAATGATGCATCCTCTGGTGATGATTATGTTTGACACTTTATCAGGTTGCATTCGGTGTCTCCTAGAAAAAAGGCATTTAGTTACCATTTGTAATCAGGAAAGGAACTTGGCGAAAGTCAGATTCTTCGTTATTAAATCAATTGTTAACAATGATTTTCTTGTATAATGTGACTATCGTTTTGAAAGGTGCTAATACCTAATCAATTGGGCTTTATTCAGGTTGCAGATGCAAGTTTCTGGTGATTATTGCAACACTTATTTTGAATCGTAAGCGATCTTTCCTTCTTTTACAAGCAGTATGTTACTTTCATTTACAATGTTAGGTTATGTGAGTAAGTTTGTCAGTAGCTTAACATGAGTGGGCATTTGTTTCTGGGATTTTCCCGTGATATTCCAACGCCATTATTACTGGCCGCCATGTATAGCATATCTGTGCTCAAAAATGGCGTGAAAACCCACAACAACAACAACAACAACAACACTTATTATTTTTTTTTAAAATTGATGTACAACAACATTGCGTAAAGGAACATGTCTTTACGATTGGAAATTAACTCAAACACCAGACACAAATAAAAATGTCCAGATATCTAAAATGAGTACGTATACGCTTGAAATACACTTCGGATATTACCTGCACACAGACTGGAAATTCAGGGCCAGTAAAACTCTTAAAACTATAAACGTTACAGATATCATGAGTCATACAGGATAAAGCTAGCACAATATACAAGTTTTTAAATTACTGCTCTTTGATATGGATCAGTTATTAGTTTAAAAAATAAGAAGTATCCACCAGAAAGTATAGCATGTATCATCCCAATGAAAAAAATATTATGCAACTAGTAGTAAATTAGGTAAATTGGTATAACGTTAAGGAAGCAATATAAATAGTTTGTGATGTATATAAGTCTAATTTGTGATATTGTGGTCTGTTAGATAACTGTAAGCCAGGTGGTCATGTCATATGGTGATCTAATAGATAAATTTAAGCCAGGTGGTCATGTGATATGGTGATCTCTTAGATAACTGTAAGCCAGGAGATCATACGATCTGATGACTTTTATGATAACTATAATTCAGGTGGTCAAGTGCTATGGTAATCTGTTAGATAACTGTTAGCCAGGAGATCATGTTAAATGATGATCTGTTAGATACCCATAGGCCAGAATGTCATGTGATATGGTGTCATGTTAGATAACTGTAATTCAGTTGATCAGTTGATGTTGGGATCTCTTTGATAACTGTAAGCAAGGTGGTCAGCATTATGTGATCATTTCTGGGTTTACATTTTGGCATGAGAGCAAATTATAATTTTGATTAAAACTTTGTTAGATCAAATAAACGTAAACCAATTTGTAGATATGCAGTAATAACAATAACTTTGGATATCATTTAGGGGCATACATGTTTTATAGGTACATATAAAATTGAGATATCATCTGGAATCATACATGTTTTATAGGTACACACTAAATTTGAATATCATCTGGTGGCAAACATGTTTTATAAATACACAATACATTTGCATATCATCTTTAGGAATACATGTTTTATAAGTACATAATAACCATGAATTTATGTTAGTAAATGTCTGGCAAAATGTGTATAGGCCCATTTAAAAAACTCAATACAGATTCGCAACTACTACCTATATTAAATAATAATAAGTTAAGTTTAGAAATGATTAACCATTAATATGAAACCACTTTGTAGGTTGACAATAATAACATGATTGAATATGGATTATCTTTCTTGTTCCATACAAGTCTCATAATTACAAAATACATACATGTTTTATAGGTACACAATAAATTTGGATATCATCTGGTGGCATATATGTTTTATAGGTACACAATAAATTCGGATATCATCTGGATGCATATATGTTTTATAGGTACACAATAAATTTGGATATCATCTAGAGGCATACATGTTTTATAGGTACACAATAAATTTGGAGTTATGTTAGTAAATGTGTGTGACAAGATGTTCAAAGGCACATATAAAACATGAAGACAGACTGGCAACTGCTACTCATATTAAAAAATAATACATAAAAATCGTTAGTATGTTTGGTCTTAAAGAAGAAGACACGGCGGTAAAAATGTATATAAATGAAGTAATTAAAATGACAAGATTACGCTTGGAAGAATCCAGAATAAACATCTAGATAAAGTGCCAATTCATTGATATAGTTTTAAAGGCGACCATGATTTGTTTTCTTTCAGTGATTGTTGCAGAGAACGTCGCAAAGATCTACCATTCTCAATTTGCAGCATATCTCGCTGTTTGCTATAACAACATGAATAAACGTTTAGCCGACATGCTGTGTTCCTTATCAGGACAAGGGTGAGTAGAATCGATCGGATCAATCATTGACAAAAACATAACCCTGATAAAGATTAAATAAATCATTTTATCAACATGTATTTATATAAGCAATAATCTTAAAATAAAGCCTTTGTCAACCAGAAGTTTTTCATATACACGTAATTTGGGACACATGCTGTGACATCAAATACGTTTATATATTAACGTAAATGATAATGGTAAAATCAAGAATAAAATTGTTTATTTATGATATTTCACATTATATATACCAGATAGATGGACATAAACTCAATAGCCGGGATAGTACAAACATTTGTTCTAGTCATGAATATCACTGATCTTTCTTTAGATTATACAACTCAGATTTATTATCACCTCTAATACTTATATATGTGTTATAGCATTTTTTTAAAATATTGAATGTACCATTTTTTCAGGGCAGCTAGCGATTACATATCATTCAACGACGGTTATGGCACAATTTTGACCCCTCAGTCAGATACTTTTACCTCTATTGTCCCAGGGTTTCAAGTATCAGTGTGAGTCCTTTATATTTCTTTATCAAACAAGTTTTTTGGGAATGCATTCTAATTTAGTTACACAGAAATATCAAGGCCGTGCACCGTCTATCTTCCTGTGCAATCTTGGTGAGTAAGAAACAAATATTAAATCACAATGACCATCATGCTTTATTGAAACCGTGAAGTGTTTCATCTACAATAGTTTTCATAGTTTGCTTTCATTGGAATAATGTAGCGTTGACTGTTTCTCAGTGAGTTGGAATATATCCTTGGCAACATTGCTTACTGTGTTATGGCATTCTAGGGAAAACACATTTACTTGCTCACCTTTTGTTACATAGTTTAATCTAGATGCTTTTATTCTGCGATTTTCTTTCTTTTCAGAGGATATTGTAAGATTGCATTGATTATTTGCACATGCTTTGGTAAGTATGATTATCGATCAATACAAACATTTTACAGGCTTACAAAAAACAATAATGTGGCCTTTTAAATACAAAATATACAGTACAAGACTTACAATAAAATAATACCCTTTGGTCCTCTGTACCGATAATAATGTACATGGTTGTCAATATATTTTGGTTAATTCATAGCTTTCTACGTATACTGTTACTTTGCAGATTATGGAATATACATAGAAACATGAAATCCTTGTAACGTCAGAACAGGTGGGTAGTTTATCATTGCTAAGTGTTTCCACGTACAAAAACAGACAAAACAAAATAGTACTGTTTCTTTTAACAATATTTGTCTTGTTCTGTGTCTGCCAATTACATATATTTCATAATGACGCAAAACTGTAATGATGGGTTCTTTTTCCATGATCAAGCAAATTTGAAACTTATATATTTCCATAAAGAAATGGTACTAAAAGATTTGTATCGTAGTTGTCCATGGTGCAGATCATGGAAAGAACAAACAGAAATAGAAACCAATTTAGAACAATGATGGAAAGGGGATCACCTGATAGGTCTTCTACTTTATCAGAAGCTAGAAGTATCCGTTTACACACACGCACGCACAAACACTTAAACACACACAACATATGTCAAATGAAGATTGACTCTAATTTTTAAAATCTACATCTTATACATAAATATTTCTATATATTGTATAACACATATATATATGTATATATATATATATATATATATATATATATATATATATATATATATATATACCTATCTATGTATCTATCTATCTATATATCTATCTATCTATATATCTATCTATCTATCTATCTATATATATATATATATATATATATATATATATATATATATATATATATATATATATATATATATCTATATGTTGTCATCTTCTGATTTATTGGCAAATGTGGAGAACACATCATCCCAAATTTTATTAAACTGGAATAGAACACTACTGTATTTCCAACACTATTGGTTGTACTTTCATGTACCTGCAGAAATTCCAAAATCTGCAGTTTTTGCATTACATTATTTATGCTGGCTATATAAGCCTTTTTACAATCTGTGCGAGGCAGATATAAACTGTTGATATACTGACATTACCATTGGTTTAATATATGAATTGGATTTTTTTTAACTGTACTGTCTGTGTTGCCAGTGAACATGTCTTTTTACTTCAAAATTATGTACATCAGTATGCATACACAATGCACGTCAGTTCATATATTTCATAAAATGACATCTCACGTAGCCATTGGTAATCACTGTTATAATATAAAACATGATTATCGTATGAGGTTATGTTTACTAAATATGAAACCACGAGACACTGATACAAAATGTAATTGATATAAATGTGATTTACACTACTCTCCTTTCCTTAGAATGTGGTACCACCATATTTGATGATAGCAGATTGCAGAAACTTCTTCACGGTCGTGATGCAGTACTTGGGCAGTTACCTTGGCATGTAGCTATCTATAAAGATAGAAAGCATTCTTGTGGTGGTTTCATTATACATCCAAACTGGATCCTTACGGCTGGCCATTGCTTAAAGTAAGTAGACCTATTCACAATTTGCCTCTGAATAATGGATCATACATCCTAATCGGATCATCAAAGCTTTTAATTCTACCTGATATTATTGTTGTCATGCTCCTTTATTATGTTCCCTTTTAAATGTTGGTTATCACAGTTGCTCAGTGCACATATTAAATAAACATTTATTACATTGAATTATTATTTTGACTTTTGTTTCAATACATATTTGTCTTTTTAAGCATTTCCTTTCTTCTTTGCATAATTTCCTTACAGCATGTTTTGAGTGTTGTATATTTCTGATAAACGTCTTCTTGTAAGCATGTGTTTATACCTGGGATCACCGATTGTGCATGACATTTCCTTATCTTGAATGGCATAAAGTATATCAGTTTTGGCATCAACATTTAAAGTTTGTTAATATCTGAGCAAGTGTTCGTTTTCGCTAGTAAGATGGCAAAATCTAAATAACTAGTGTATCACATGAATGAATCTTTGGATGAAAACAAAATCTTCATTGTTTGGAATGAAGCTCAAATGGAATTGATCATGCTTTGTGTACAATGTACATTTACAGTACGTTGAAAATTTGACTGGAGAACACCTGTCATTGGAAGTTCCAACAGCCAGTAAGCAACCATAATCTAACCGGAGGCAGAAAACATTTTGGTGGATAGTATTGAGTCATTAACAATAGCACATTTGCATCAGACATTGACAGAACACCAATAAGCATAAATACAGTTATCACATTTCGCATTATCTCAAAAGAGACAAGAAAACACCACAAATTACTACCACTAACATATTCAAGGCATTGATCCGCTAAGAATGGTTTAATTACTTATGCTACCTATAAAGATTGTGAAAGTTACTGATGGTATGAGATGATACAGGTATTTTGGTATTATAGGAATTAATAGGTTATCCATTCACATTACTAGAGAACGACTATTCAAACCCATATGTAACCCGTTCATGAGATTGGTGAAAGCTGTTCAGAATTATAAACAATCCTATCAAAACGCATACTATGGTTGGTTTAAATCCATATTGGATTCATTTTAATGACTGGTGAAATATATTCAAGTCTATCGACATGACTGTCAAAGGCTATCGAAACTGTTATCCATACATTCCCATGACTGGTAGAGGCTCTGCAAGCCTATATGCAATCCATTTACACGACTGACCAAAGCTGCTCAAAACTGCATTCAATTAATTCGCATGACTCATGCAAGCTGTTCAAATCTAGATATGTTAACTGAACATGACTGATTAACAATTGGTGTAACAGTCAATTTTCTTACAAAACCTGTGAAATGCATGTTATTTGACAACATGACTGATTATAAAGCAACAGTTTGTGGTAATGTTAAATTACATTTCATCAATATATATCAATGATTATATTCGAAATGAAACTGTTTCCTGTTCATATTGCAAATGATTGTATTCCATTTTTTTTTCTTCTTTAGGGATAAATCTACATACCGTGTAAGAGTTGGGGCAATAGAAGTTGAACAATACATTCCCAATGGTAATCATAATCATTTTTACACGGCATCGAGGTCACATAGACATCCATTCTACAATGGTGCCTTAGACAATGACATCCGTTTACTCTACTTAAGTCAACCAATTGCCTTTAATGACTATGTGCGGCCTATTTGCATTGCATCCAGAGGAACTGTTGATGGAATGCTGAATGCAGGACTTAATTCAGAATGCTATGTTAGTGGATGGGGAATTTATCATAATTTAGTCAATCAAGGTAATACATAATTCCAAAAGAGGTAAATTACAGTTATAATATATTTACGTTTTAATGACAAATCTTTAGCATATGAATTGTATTTTATTCTTCAGATTAATGATATACATTCTGGCAACATGTTTTGAGAACCTGGTGATGCTTCATTAGCTTTGTTTAGTATGAAAATGTCACAACACTTAGTAAACCAACCATTATTCAATGTTTAATGACAGCAATGTGTAAAGTGTTAGATGACAGAATGTTTTCATTCCATCTTAAGGCTTATTTCAAAACTTAAAATTCGTATAGGTCTATTTATAGCTGTATCTAAATATCTAAATATTGAATATACAGTTATCGACAAAAAGTTCAAAACACAATATATATATATATATATATATATATATATATATAAACATGTATGTATATATTTATATATTTGATGTAATTCGTGCCTGTAATATAGTGATCACACTTGCTACAACCAAATTACGCTTTAAACCCTTTATATCAATATTCATAATTGTAATCTTTGAGCTGTGGTGGGTGATTCAAGTATTGATATAAATATTTGCTACTGTTTTCAAGAGAACGAAATCAAAGATCATGGTCAAATATATGATTTTTGTTCTATTTTCGTGAACATGTACAATATTGATAGGTATGTACTTTCATGAACCATTCAACCTGATTTTCCATGGTAAAGCTTGAATTATCCGGAATGGTGATACGTGCATTCAAGATTAATGTCACGGGGTGAATTTTGTCCTTGTTAAGAGTAGCGCGTTCTGATCTATTTTGAGACATTCATTTCTAAGATCAATTATGATGACTTCCTTGTGTTGCCTCTTTGAATTGTATACATACATTAGTATTTTAGTTTGCACATGTCAATAATGGCGGGTATTGTATTTTGTTAAGGTCTGGGGAGCTGCTGTGTCATGAGTTACTAGTATTGAAGACATTGCACTTTAAGCAACATGGAAGTTATTATTTTTTTATTTATTTATAAAATGGGATGATTTTCTTTCTAATAGATAACTGGTTAGGACAGCTCCAGGTAGTTCGTGTTTACCTTTACCAAAAAACAGAATGTGACCAGATCTACACAAACAAGTATGGGTCACCTCCACAAAATATCACTGTCTGTATAGATAACCAGAACTTTGGGTCACCAACTTGTTATGTAAGTTTAGCCAAGTCCATATCTCTCTACAGTCACATTGACCAATTTCCTTCAATATTGTCTCTTTTTTAATGTCTTAACCACAATTTATAAGTTCAAATGCCATATTTTTGGAATTGTACTTCAATGAATTATATATTTTAAATACATTTAATTAATTTCACTTTACAACTAATAAATTGCTAAAATATAATTTTTTTATAAAAATATGGGCTTCGTATTTACATATAAGATATAACATAATATAATGCCTTCAAATTTCTGACATGTAATGCATTAGCAAATAAGGTATGATAGAATGCATTCACATATAAGCCATTGATAACAAACTAGTTTAACGATAATGCATTGACATATAATCAACAAATAACAAATTAGCTATAAGATAATGCATTAACATCTCAGCAATTATATTATGCATTGACATATCATCCATTACATGACGCATGGACATATAAACCATTATATGATGTATTGACATATAAGCCATTGATAACAAATTAGTTATAAGATAATGCATTAGTATATCATACCATTATATTATGAATTGACATATCAGCAATTAAATAGCGCAAATACAAATCAGCCATCATTTAATGCTTTTACATATAAGCCATTGATAACAAATTAGCTTTTAAATAAAACATTAACATATTAGCCATTATATAATGCATTTACATATCAGCCATTACAAAATGCATAACTATTTAAGCCATTATAGAATGCAGCCACATATCAGCCCTTATGAAATATGTTAACATATACGCCAGTGATAACAAATTCGCTAGAAAACAAAGTATTAACATATCAGCCATTAGAAAACGTGTTGACAAAAGGTATATTATCTAATGCTTAGATATTTCAGCCATATAGGATAAATCAATAACATATCAGCAGTTATATAATGCAATGACATACAAGCTATTAATAACAAATTAATTCGTGGATAAATCATAAACAGATTAGCCATTATATACTGCATTGCCATATTGGCCATTATAGCATGCAGTAACATATCAGCCGTTATATAAAGCATTAACATATAAGCCAATAATAACAAATTACCTGTAAGATAAATCGTTAACATATTAGCCTTTCTAAAATGCATTGACATGTAAGGCATTATATAATGCATTAACATATCAGCTGTTATAAAATCCATTAACATATAACATAGTCATAACAAATTGACTATAAGAGTAAGCATTGCCATAAAAGTCATTAAATAATGCATTGACATAGAAAGCAGTTACAAATTAGTTATAAGACAAAGCATTACCATATCAACCATTAAAAAATACATTAACATAAAAGGCATTGACAAAAAAGTAGCTGTAAGATAAATCAATATGATTTCAGCCATTATATAATACATTGACATATACGCCTTTGAAAACAAATTAGTTTTAAGAACAATCATTAACATATTAGCAATTATATAATGCGTTGACATACAATCCATGATATAATGCATTTGCATAAGCCATGCTAATAAAGTAGCTATAAATTAATGCTTTAACGTATTAGCCATTATGTAATGCATTGACATATACTAGATTGATAAAAACTAGCTATATGATAAAGTAGTAACGTATTAGCCAATATATAATGCATTGACGTACAAGCCATTATACAATGCATTGACATAGTAGCAATTAATAAATCATTATCATGTAAGCTATTTATAACAAATTTGCTATAAGATAACGCATTATCATATAAGATATGGATATCAAATTAGCTATAAGATAAAACATTGACATATATGCCATTGATAACAAATTAGCTCTAACATAAAACATTAACATATAAAACATTATATACTGCATAGACAGTAGTAGTGATGGTGAACCAAACAACTTTTTAAAGGCGTATATTTAGCAAACTAAGGCATCATAGGAAACCGAAACAATGGCGGTATAAAACAAAACTTAGATTTCTGACCAACCAAGATTCAAATTTGTTTTCGTACCCTCCCTGCTGTATTTTCGAGTAAGATCCAACCAAGGAACATTTTAACATATGCAATGACACTGTAAATATCTGATTGCAAATGATGACTTTTGGAATATATTTCTCACCCAGTAGATGAGGAGTCCATGCGTCACCCTTATACCAAGAAAAAAGCAGTGTTAAGTGCTGGAATTAATACATCTTTATTTCATCTATCTTTTGAGTCTGTATGCAGCTGTTAGCACAATCATTTCTTGTTTTGTTCGAAATAATTCAATCACTCGCGTTGTGTTTCCCCAACTGTTAGGTCCGTTAAAGTTGTCAGTCTCATATTTACATATTGGATCAATTTAGAGAGTCTAACAATATAATCTTCGTCAAAATCAGGAAAACGTTTCTTATAATTGTTAAGAACTTTATCAAGACTGTCACCATCGGGTTGTGGTAATCACACCTGTCTGCGCTTTATATGATATAATTGCCACACCGACAATCAACGATATCAGTATGTTACAATTAATCATATATCGTAATAACATTATTGATGCCCACGATTTTTTTTTTTAAAAGTGTCTACTAAACCAAACATAACAAGTGGGATGGAGTCCGTCGGTGAATTTGAATGATACCACACGAGCGAATTCAGTTATATCACAATCGGGTAATGGGACATTACTCGAAATTTGTGTTATCTCGTATGTGGGATGTCCAAATCGTTGAACTAAAAGCACATTCTCCATACCCGAATAAAACGCAACCAGATCACAAGAAGGAACACTTTTAGAATTATAATTGGTATTCCACAATCCACCGTGTGCATATGCTACACAAATATCTTGAACATCTGAGAGTAATTCGAATCGTGCTGATTTCCACAGATTCGATTTCTCTCGAGAAAGGATCTGCAAATACGTGAACGTAAACAGTTTGTTAGTATTTGTTTGGCATTATCCTTTAAACATTTCTCAGCGAGTTTTATCATTTCTTCATGAAGAAATTCCGTCCGGTATGATTCACCTTCAGGTCTAACATATTAATCAAATTTACATTCTTAATATTCAGAACTCCGAAATAACCATACTGCGTGGGCATTATTATCACTAATATTTATTGGAGTGATTGCTTCGGTCCACTCGTATATATTGCTACGTCTCTGATCTGTAAGACCGTTTCGACGCATCTCTTTTTTAAAATGTTCTGTTACTCGCTCGGCTACACAGTTATAAGACAAAACTTTCATAGCATTCAGATTCTCAACACTTGGCATTTCATTTATCGGATAAATTCCATAAATAACAGCGGGCACAGGGTTTGTTTGCTGTTCATCGCAGCACCGTGTTTTCTATGTGGTATTTGAAGCAGAGGGAACTGGACCTGTTGTGTACAATGTGGCCGTACGCGATACAGAGACCTTAATCGGTAGTATGATAGAGGAACAACGATCCTGACAAGGTCAATGACAAAGTCAGTGATAAGGTCAGCAGAAGTAAAGATGGTTGTATTACATAATCTAAACATATAATAGTTTAAGCAACTAATATATATATATATATATATATATATATATATATATATATATATATATATATATATATATATATATATATATGACTGAACAAAGAATTTCAACCACATCTTATGATCAAGAAATACAAAGCATCTCGCGATGGTGTAGTCAGAAACATTCGGCTGAAAATATAGTTGGGCTTTGCTGATAATCAAGCTTATATCAGATGTCCTGTTATTGTCACAGATTCACTTTCGAAGTGTTTATTGGAAAAATCCCAGATGGTTTTATTATTGCTAACATAGTCGCAAATCCTAAACAAAATTCATTATGTAACCTTCAAGCTATCACACAGTCAAATTGTTTAACGCGATCGTACGTAAAAGTATTCAAAATTTGCGAAACATGTAAAACCAGTAAATGTTAAGACCGTTGAGGAAAAAATATTTTAATCATTATATAAAACGTGGAAACTTTTCGGTATTAGCTCAGTTTCGATTCCATACGTCGCAGAAAATGTATATAAATCAGCTTTTTTGACAATTTCAGTTTGAATATATCTTAATACAGGTAATTTTTCCAATTTTTTTGTACATGTTAACACAATATTAAGGGAGATAACTTTAGCATGAATGTGTATAATCTTCGCAAACCATCTTTGACCTTTCATTTTCACTTCCACGATCAACTCTAAATTTCATTCTCGTTTCAAATTCATGAGTTGTCTAACGCGAGTATTAATCATTTTATTTACCTCGTATTCCTCAGATAATTTCAATCTGAAGTTTTCTATGGCTTTGCAGAGACTTATACATTCATTTATCTGATCATCCCTTAAAGTCACAAGCAACTGATACATCGCAATTTGAATCTTCTTTATAAATCTATAGTCTGATAGTTGCGTGTATAAGTTTTCTTCCATTGTCTGTTGCTGTGTTTCAGGACAAGAAATATTCTTTTCAGTGTTTAGTTCACCCGTCAGAGATAAATGTATGCGGTTGGGTTCTAATGTTTTGATAGCGGAAATGACATTATTGATATTTTCGTAATTTATTATCATATAAACTAAATATTATATATTTTAAAAAACTAGGAGGGTCATTGTTGATCTCTACTTTTTTAAGCATATTTACGGCGTTGTATTTACTATTTACAAACTCAATTCAACATACAACCTTAATTAACTTAATTCTAAGTAATGGACAACATACAACCTTAATTAACTTAATTCTAAGGAAGGCATATTATATATGTACACAATTTACAGTAGGACGACACAGACAGATAGTATTTACAGTAGGAAGACAAAAACAGTTAGTATATATACTATTTAGAGAGAGAAAATATCCTACGCTCAACATATAAACATATCATCCCCCCAAAATATACGCCTGGATGATGCAAAATATCATATGCAATGATGGTATCAGTCGGGAAGGTGTGTTTATCTGTTAACATTCGATAAATTCCCGATAAGCAGTCGATATGTAGTGGTCATAAGCGGATTGAGACTTGGAAATTCAAAAAACCCTCACGCGATTGGCGTGGCTTACTTGCTGTGCTGTTTTGTTTTAAAAATATAATCGTAGTAAAATTATGGATCAATCATAAAATCAAACGGATTGAGTAAAACATTTATATTGTCTGTGAAAAAAATATTTTGTTCGATAAATAATCGATTACATCTATCCGTGTGGATAGTCCTTAAAAGAAATTAAGGGCGGGGTAGATAATGAGGAGACAACTTCCTTGTCAAACATATTATATTCCGTAGTTATTGTACTTCCTTGTTTGTCATTGCCACAAAACAGGTATTTTAAAAGTAAGGAATAATAAGTTTCGGTGCTATATATATATATATATATATATATATATATATATATATAAATATATATATATATATATATATATGCGCTATAGTAAATTAAAATTTGGTTGATATCTCTGTTAACAACGGTATATATCCTCGGTAGAGTTGTCTCTGAGTTATGTATCTAACACTAATGTGACAAAGCGAATATGTACTGAAGGTGTGCAGATATCAAAATACTTGCCGGCCGTGTTTGCAGCAAGAGCGTATTTATCAAAAACAATAGGAAACGAGCAAAAACATTAACTCACATGTCAGACTGCTAAAACAGATTATGCAAAGCGAAAGCACATAACCGGATTCCCAGTAACTTAATTACGGTGTGAAGAAAGTCAGAGCATATATAAATATTGATTCAGAGTATTTTGTTTACTACTAAAATCATATACTACTAAAAATAATGAAAATAGTCTTATTTCGTAATTTTGATAGGGTATTTACTACTAAAAAAATGAAAATCATCTGATTTCGTAACTTTGATAGAGTATTTATATTCAAAAAAAATGAAAATCGTCTGATTTCATAACTTTGATAGGGTGTTTACCACTAAAAATAATGAAAATCGTCTGATTACGTTACTTTGATAGAGTATCACCAACGCTGACTTCATCTAGGTCACAATAATATATAATAATACATTTATTATGCGACTGAAATATAATATGACATATTTGCTCGTTCTGATAAGGTAAATGCTGGTAAAAATAACGAACATCGACCGAATTGCTACTTCTGAAGGGGTAATTTCTAGTAACCATAATGAACATTGACCGATTTAATAATTCTAAAGAGTAATTAAGCTGCAAAACCATTTCATCATAGTGCCAAATATTCTTGGGTTTATCATCGTAAATACAGGTTTACCTGTAATTTCTCTTGGGATCAATCATTTAAAGTAATTATGGTCTGTAAGTTTGAAATTCATTCTAGTTAGTAGTGAATTATGGAATCCTAAATACACGGAGTTCATGGGTGTTTGTATAATCAAACTGCCAAGGGATACTTGAGGAGTGAAAGTATATAGAATATATCCCTGGTGTGCCTTATTTGATATTTATGTTGTTCGTGATGTAACTTCCATCAATGGCATAACACACCAGATTGACCGCTATCGTTGAGGTTATATTTACTTTCCGGGTGATTTATGTCTAGCATCTCCCAATGGATCATTATTGTCACTGAGGATATTATCATCTGGTAGTGTTTCGTTCTAAGTGTATTTCAGAAATTAATGTGTCGATGATATCATTTACATAATCGTAGGTACTTTTAAGGAATATGCATCTATATACGCTTTTACAAAGTTGTAGGGTTCACCATCTCTACTACATAGACATTAAATCGATTATTTAATGCATTGACATATGAACCATTGATAAGAAACTAGCTATAAGATAAAGCATTAACATATAAATCATTATGTAATGCATATACGTATCAGATATTATATAATTTATTGATATATAAGATATTGATAATAAATTCGATGCGAGATAAAGCATTATCATATAAGCCATTTATAGCAATATAGATATAAGATAAAGCATTATCATATAAGCCATTGATCACAAATTAATTATAAGATAATGCATAGATATATCAGCTAATATATAATGCATATACATATCAGCCATTACATATTGCATCGGCATATAATCCATTGGTAACAAATTATCTATAAGATAAAGCATTAACCTATCACCCATTATCTAATACATATACATATCAGCCATTACATAATGCATTACAATATAAGTTAGTGATAACCAATTAACAATATGATAAATTGAGAACATATCAGCCATTATATGTCTCATTGACAAATAAGCTATTTATATTAAATTAGACATAAGATAAATCATTAACATGTAACTAATTATATAATTCATGGACATATAAGCCATTATGTAAAGCATTGACATATAAGCCAGAATATCATGAATTGACATAAAAGCCATTACCTTATAGAATACATTGACATTAAAGCCAGTGATAGCAAATTAGCTACAAGGCAAAGCTTTTACTTATCAGCCATTATAACAAGTATTAACATAAAAACCATTGATAACAAAATGTATATAAGATTATCATAACAAGATTGGTAATTATATAAAGCATTGACATATATCCATTATATAATGCATTAACATATAAGTCATTATATAATGCATTGACATATAAGCCATTCATAACAACTCAGCTATATATAATTATATATATATATATATATATATATATATATATATATATATATATATATATATATATATATATATATATATACATATATATATATATATCAGGTGGCGAGAATTATTTTTTGTATAATTATTATACATCATCATTACTTTCAAAAGTCGTTATATAAAATCCAATTTCATAGAACATACACATATATCAAAGATTATAGAGATAAGGAATAGAGTTAAGGAACATAACATTCAATAATCATGATTCAATAGACATGTAATAGTGTTATTATTTTGTTTGAAAATTATGTTCAATTTATAACTGGAAAATGTGCATAGATGACTCGTCAGACATTTACGAAAGCAAAATACTCTCAGTCTAAATATTGAAGACATTATGTAGGCATGCTATGATAGGTGTGTACGTTTACCATTTTTCTTTAACACTATTACAGTATTTGATAGAGACCAAATACAAATATTATATTGAACAAAATTTGTTTACTTCGTTATCTTGCAAGAACATATGACATATCCACATGAATGGCTGCAAATGTTTGGGTAGGTTGTTTGTGTTAGGATTCGTGTTCGTTCAGGACAAGATCAGTAATCTATATGTAAGTCATTTTCTAATTCATTGATGAAAAAATATATAGTAAAACACTGCCAAATGAACACGTACATATTTTAAATGATTTACCTTCCACGTTATGACACTTAACTAGGTGTAACTGAAGATGATAAGAAAGCAAAATCATTTTTGAACTGATATGAAACCACCATACATTGAATTTGTAAGAAATAAATAAATGAGAGTATTGTTCATGTCATTGTGATCAGAATTATTAATTGTCCATGTCGTTTTGTACAGTTTGTAATTCACATTAATACAAGAATTCATACTGCCACAATATATACCGCCTCACTATCAACTAATTTGTTACGGTACCAGGTATGCTGCTACAGGTAACAACTAATATCTCACATTGAGAGTTATGCTACTATATCAATTGCAATTATACCACACTGCAGTCTATCTTATAAAAATACCATCTCTATGATGCCAAATTGACAGCCCTGGCTTTTCTTGAATCTTTATTTGAATGTAATACTGATTCATAGGAAAAAAGCCCATAAAATATGCTGTAGCTAAATACCATACAACTTCATATATATTCAGAAATCATCAAAACGATGACCATGAAAGACTGCTGTGTCTGATTATTAAGTGGGGACTGGCTGCTTTATGTGATTATTAAGTGGAAACTGACATATGTATGTGATTATGAGGGGAATGACTGAAGTATGTGATTCAGTGGGAAATGACGGAAGTATGTGATTAAGTAGGGACTGACTGCTGTATGTGATTATTAAGTAGTGACTGGCTGGTGTATGATATTATTATGAGGGGACTGAGTGGTGAATGTTATTGTTATGAGGGGACTGACTGATGTTTGTGATTATTAAGTGCAGACTGGCTCATTTACGTGTTTTTTAAGTGGGGTCTGGCTGATGTATGTGACAATTAAGTGGGACTAACTGCTATATGTGATTATTAAGTGGAAACTGACTTATGTATGTGATTACGTGGGGACGGTCTGAAGTCTATGATTAAGTGGGGACTGGCTGGTTTAAGTGATTAAGTTGGGGATGGCTGGTGAATGTAATTAGTATGTGAGACTGGCTCATGTATGTGTTAATTAAGTGGGATCTGGCTGATGAATGTGACTAGGTGTTGACTTGCTGATGTATGTGACTATTAAGTGGGAATAACTGCTGTATATGATTAAGTGGAAACTGACTTATGTATGCGATTAAATACGGACGGACCTAAGTAAGTGATCAAGTGGGGACTAGATGTTGTATGTGACTATCAAGAGGACTGGCAAATGTATGTGATTATTAAATGTGAACTAGCTGATGTATGTGATTAACCGGGATTAGGCTGCTGCATGTGGATATTAGATGACCATGAAAGACTTCTGTGTCTGAGTATTGAGTGGGGACCGGCTGTTGTATGTGATTATTAAGTGGAAACTGGCTTCTGTATGTGATTATGTGGGGAATAACTGAATTATGTGATTCAGTGAGCATTGACGGAAGTATGTGATTAAGTGGTGACTGACTGCTGTATATGATTATTTAGTAGTGACTGGCTGGTGTATGTTAATATTATGTGGGGACTGACTGGTGTATGTTATGTTTATGAGGAGACTGATTGATGTTTGTGATTATTAAGTGCAGACTGGCTCATGTACGTGTTTATTAAGTGGGGTCTGGCTGATGTATCTGACCCTTAAGTGGGACTATCTGCTGTATGTGATTATTAAGTGGGACTGACTTATGTATGTAATTAAATGGGGACGGACTGAAGTGTGGGATTAAGTGGGGACTGGCTGGTTTAAGTGATTAAGTGGGGACTAGCTGGTAAATGTCACTAGGTGTTAACCGGCTGATGTATGTGACTATTAAGTGGGAATAACTGCTATATGTGATTATTAAGTGGAAACTGATTTATGTATGCGATTAAGTAGGGACGGACTTAAGTATGTGATTACGTGGGGACTAGATGTTGTATGTGACTACCACGAGATCTGGCCGATGTATGTGAATATTAAATGTGAACTGGCGGATGTGTATGATTAAGTTGGAATAGGCTGATGTATGTGAATATTAAGTGGGTATTGACTGCTGTATGTGATTAATAAGTGTTTACTGTCTAATGTTTGTGATTATTAGGTGGGGACTTGATGCATGCATACTGAGACGTTGCAAAATGGTTACATGCCTTGCTGATTTTTATTCATCTTTGATAAATGTCTGCTAAAATGAAGTGTTATACACACCTGAATTCCCATGATTAAAAAAATAGAGTTTTGCTTATGTAAAAAGAAACAATGATTTGAAATTTTTACGTGTATCACAAATGGATTTTTTTAAAACTAATAATTCAATTTTGTAGTTATTGACAACATTAACTAGGTATATTTCTACTGGTGTGTTTGAATTGTTATTGTTCCTTATTTTAAATAGTCCATAATTTCCATATTATGTGTGAATAATTCCCAATTAGAACTTTCCAAAAGAGTTTGTAGAGGAAAACACATTAATAAATAAACTAATAGATCCAAATGATAACATTAATTTATGCAGTTTAAATATTATTTATATCTGGTTGGTAATACATACACTTAAAGTAACATTATGTAAAAGGAAAATCAGTATTCCCTACCTTGATGTTTTTGGAAATATTAATTCCTAATTTCTTATCACCAGGCTTCATTTTAAAAAACTAGAAATATCCATGCTGACAGCCATCAAAATCGATAGCCCCATATAATTGTAAATGTCAGAGTCTGTCATGTTTATCATTTACAACGAAAGGAAACAAAACAGAAACATTGTATACCAAATGCAAGTAACTAGATTTTGAACCTATTATTGAATTACAATTTCATGTTATAAATTGATTTACAGGGTGATTCTGGGGGCGCACTGATATGTCGTAACAATTATGGGAGATTTGAAGCGTTGGGCTCATTAAGCTGGGGCTACAAAAGCTGCTTTCAAGATGGCTACCCTCCTATTTATCAACTTTCTTACCCTCACGAAAGCTGGATAGAAAAGATTACAGGTAAAGTCTGTGGTAATTGTTCTGAATAAATTGTTATGAATTTACTAAACATTATAAAGATATCTCCCTTAAAAATGTGAATTTACAATAAAATAATTAAAAAATTAGGATGATGTCATATTATAGGTAAATCTGTAAATTTGACATTCAAATCATATGCCAAGTTATATACTGATAATAAATTCCAGATATATTCCCCGCCTCATATTTCTCTTGGTTTTTAATATTACATAAGAATGATTTTCTTACATGATTAATCATACGTTTCCCTTTGATAAGAATCACATTATATGAATCACATAAAAACTATTTTAATCCGTTTGAGAAGAATGTCACTTTAGATATTGCTTTTCAGAATATTACATTTCAAAGTAATGGAACCTTGTACATCAATCAAAATTATCATAGTTTTACATTTCAAAATATTGTAACCTTATACATCAATCAGAATTATCAGAATTTTACATTTCAAAATAATTGAACATTATACATCACTGTACATTAGCATTATTTTACATTAAATAAATAATGGAACATTATACATCACTCTAAATTATCATAATTTTACATATCAGAAAAGAAACCTTATACATCAATCAAAATTGTCATAATTTTACATTTAAAAAAAATTAAACATACATCAGTCTAAATTAGCATTATTTACATTCTTATATAATGGAACATAATACATCACTCTAAATTATCATAATGTTACATATCAAAATAAAGGAACCTTATACATCAATCAAAATTATCATAATTTTACATTTAAAAATAATTAAACATACATCACTCTAAATTAGCATGATTTACATTCTAATATAATGGAACATTATACATCATTCTAAATTATCATTTGTTCTACTTTTCAAAAAAGGGATCATTATATATAACTCTAAATTATCATTCTTTCACATTTAAAAATAATGGAAGATTATACATCACTTTCAAATTATTATTAGTTTACATTTGACAACAATGGTAAATCTAGCATCATAGTTTTATACATAGAAAGGAATGGGGCATTATATACATCACTCTGAATTATCGTTATATTATATGTCAAAAGAATGGCACATCTAACTTCATATTTTATATTTAAAAACAAATGACATATTTTACTTTGGAAATTTACATTTAAAAGAAAGACAAATCTAACATCATAGTTTTATATATAAGAAAAGTACCGCACATTTTGCTTTAGAGTTTCATATTACAAAGGAGAGGCAAATTTCAAATCATTTGGATGCATAATAAAAAACACATTAAATAATAATTTTAAACGAAAAAGATCAAACCAAATCAAAGGTGGAATTCATGCAGAGTGATTAGTTAAAATGTTTGTGACGTCACATCAAATTGCACATCTTAAAAAAAGTACCACTTAATTTTCTGATTGCTTACAATTAACATTTAATTTTAAAAAAGAAAATATGTCTTTTTTGGGGGAGGTGAGCAGAGATTTGTAACGTCATATTTGAGGTGTCTGACTTTTTGTGACAACGTGTCAAGAAAAGGGGGAAGAAACATCCGAAATCACATGGCGTCATTTATGGATGCCCCTTATGTGAATTATCTAATAAAAGATGTGTCATTTCATATGATTTATGCATCAAGTTGTTGATTTTGTTCTGATAAGGCTGAAAAAAGCAAGGAAAGCTACCTAAAAGAATATTCAGTGGGAATGTGTTATATCTTAACAAAAATATGAGTCATAAATGAAATTTCAGTGGGTATGTGTTATATTTTAACAATAATATGAGACATAAATGTCAATTATGTGGGTCTGTGTTATATCTTAACAATAATAGGTGACATAAATGTCATTTCACTGGGTATGTGTTATATCTTAACAATAGGTGACATAAATGTCGTTTCACTGGGTATGTCTTATATCTAAACAATAATATGTGACACAAATGTTGTTTCAGCTGTTACGTGTTATATCTGAACAATAATATGTGACATAAATGTTATTTCACTGGGTATGTCTTAAGATCAAAACTATGAAATGTGACATAAATGTCATTTCAGCTGGTATGTGTTATATTGGAACAATAATATGTGACATAAATGTGATTTCAGTGGGTATATCTAATAGCAAAGTAATAAAATGTGACAGAAATGTCATTTCAGCTTGATGTGTTATAACTAAACAATAATGTGATATAAATATCATTTCAGTGAGTATGTGTTATATATAAACAATAATATGTCACATAAACGTCATTTCAGTGAGTATGTGTTTTATCTGAACAATAATATGTGACATGAATGTAATTTCAGTGGAAATGTTTTATATCATGACAATATTCTGTGACCAATTTATAGTGATATATTGAATGCCATGTATCTTTCATTGGATGTGAGCACGTTACATTGTGATGAAGATAATTGTTGAAACCAAACAATATAGTGAATCAATGCGTTTAATTTATACAATTCAGTTTTGGATAACAATTTAACTAATTAAAATTGAATGTTCGGATTTGATTCCATTCATAGATTATATTGATCAATATAGTTATATTTGGCCTCTCAGTTGATTTATCATCGTTAATACATGTAGTAGTTGCAGCTGCCTTTCTGGACACTCAGCTTTAAAAGTTTAATATTAGAACTGGTCAGCCGGGTGACAGGATAATGTGACTTGGTGGGACATTATGCTACATGTATGAAGCATGATGTCCCTGTGCTAGGCGTCACAATGACGATATATCCAAAAATTGTTAAAGCTACGTTAAAAATCATATTCACATAGAACCATACACACCACACCTAGACTACACGAGGGATGGTGTTATATTGCGGCATTGTGGAACTCTATAATCGTAGTTGATTTTGTATTTTACAGTTTAAACGTTTCATGTAATTGTTGCTTTTTTCAGGTCTGGATTTCTCGGATCTTACTATGGATAATGTTTAGGGAGAGAAAATCTAACTTTTCAGTTCCACCGGTTAGTCTGTGCTAATGCATTCCTTTTTGTATGTACTGAAATAAATTTGTAGGACTTGTATCTATTTATAATCATATCCAACTGTGTATACATTCCTACTTCCATTTGTATCCCGTTCATATTTTTGAAACAAACTTTGGAAAAGAACACAATTGCGCTTTTATGTGGATTTATCTTATTGAAAGATATCTTTATTTAGACGCCACTTTGTCATACACCAAACTAAATTTCTGTCCTTTCATCCTTCACAAGAGATGTTTTCTCTCTAATTAGTCAACTCTTTAATTGTGTAGAGGTAGAAACCGCAAAAGCATGGAAACATTGGGAACAAATACAAATAAGTATGTTAAGTCAATTATTATTAAATCAAGTTCTGTCTTCATTCAGCAGGAGAAAAATCAAAGTCCTATCAAATGTTTTCATGTTGGGATAATTCAAAGTTTGATTTCAATCACTATAACAAATTTGTAAAATGCTAAAAATTATTATATCCATGTGCTGTCATAAATTATTCGCAACTGGATTGCACAGGGATGTACTTAACATTATACAACTTTGCCTCGAGTGGAATTTTCACCTAACCACAAGCAGTTTAGACTCATATATGTTGTATGGTGAATCAGAGGCATGCCTTGGTCTACATAAGTAAACACTGTTTAGTCTCATATCTGGAGTATGATAACACTATACCCGAGTCTGTTATGCTAAGACCCATATATTTTGTATCTTGCATAACTAGCAAGTCTGAGTCTATTTGACTACAATCAGTTTAGTCTAAGATCTGCGGTATCTTGTGATAACAGTGAGCCTGTGTCTTTGATGTCAAGACCCAAATCTGTTGTACAATTCAGCAAGATTTTGCCTGGGTCTAATTTCCCACACATAGCTTAGATTCATATTTAGTGTATGGTCTGAAAACAGTATGCCTAGGTATGTGCTTTTTAGACCCATATGTGTTGTATTTTGTTCAAGCAGCAAAACTGGGTCTAACTGACATCAAGCAGTTTAGATTCATATCTGCTGCATGTTGCACAAGCAGAAAAGTTGGGTCTACCAGACACCGATCTGTTTAGACTCTAACCTGCTGTATATTGTATCATCCGCAAGCCTAGGTCTACCTGACCTCAAACAGTTTATAACATTATCGGTTGTCATCTGTACCGTCAGCAACCTCAAACACTTTATACCCATACCTGATGTATGATGTACCATCAGCAAGCCTGTAAAATCCTGACCTCGAGCAGTTTAGACTAATACATGATGTATGCTGCACCTCCAGCAAGCATGGTGAACAGGCAGCAAAGCAATGCTGTATCATCAGCAAGCCAGGGTGTACCTGACTTCAAGCTGTTTAGACCCATATTTGCTGAAATGTATGTCAACATCAATGTGAGTGATAGTTTATGAGTGGTCCTCAAATTTACATACAACATAATTTCTTTGTGAGTGAGCACATGAACTATTAAGTTCATAATGATTTCTTTACGTCTTATTTATATAGCCAACATGCAAATCAAGATTCGTAAATCTGCATTTAGCTGTGTTTGTTTTACACTGATTTTAAGATGAAGATACCATATTTCAAATGACAACAGTATTTCAGTATTTACATTATCAACAGTATCAATATAACAAATCTCTGTCAATTGATGTATTAAACTGAATGCTGGTATGCTATTATTGTATATCTAAAGTTTGTACATTACAGATAGTGTCTATATATTACATAACGTTTATATTTTGTGTTGAATATTTCATTGTTTATCTATTTTTTAGGTACCAAGAATCCTCAACATCAGTTGAATATGCATAGCTTATTTTGATTATTATTTTGTATTCGGATAATATACATACATTAATAGAAAGGAATTCTGATATATGCAATTCATTTTCAGTTATTTTAGAATTATTATATATTTCGTCATCTTTATCGAAGCAACCGTTTGGAGCACATAGAAGATTTATATTCAATGCCCTAAAAAATATTTTCCAACATTTCAAATTTTGAAAGCTTGCATGTCAGATTTTGAGTTCAAAGCTGCTATTTCCAAAACAAACAATACAGTATATACATTTCTTAATTGTGTCTTTTGTTCTTTTCTGTCTCGATACCAAATCTTAATACTTCTGATGTATATTTTGTGAAACAATAAAATTCCAAATATAACAAGGTCAACACTGGTGCTATGTTTGTTCTTTGTCAGTTTCATTTGTCAGTTTTGTCCCACTTTGTCAGATGTGTTTGCACGAAACTTCATGCAATATTAATGAAACACTATAATTACTACACCATTTTGACCAAACTAAGTTTTACAACCCCATTATAACACAATTGTCTGTTTCCTGTCTTTGCTTCTGGTTTGACTTTTAAAAAAGACAACAAAACAATCAATACAAAATATTAAAACTATTTGTACTGGACAAGTGGAAAGTATTATGCTTTGTACATTCATTTATTCCAGTTATTTAATTAGGATCAACATTTGTATATTGACTGTTCATATGACAGAACTTTGTGATTTTATGTTGCTCATTGAATGACATATTTCCATTTGTTAGCAGAGTCAAATTTGCTGTCACTGTTAATTCGGAATTAATTGGAGGATTGACTTGATACTTCAAATGCACACAATTTTGACGTGGTTTATTGGTCTTATATAAATCTGTGATGCCTAGCCAACTAATAAACCTATCATAAAGGTCATCTTGAAAATCTTGTTACTACTATAATTCAGATATGAAGGATATATTTACATGGATTGCAACAAACAAATTATGATTTATATTTGGTCCTGGGGCCGAAGGTGGCCAAGTGGCCTAAAAAGCCCTCAATCATTGCAGTCTCATGTTGGTTCGAATCTCAGACTCAACCAATGTGAGTATGTGAGAAAGCTTGCCAGTAGCTTCTCGTGGGTCGGTGGTTCTTTCCAGGGGTTTCCCCGGGTTATTCCTAAATCATTAATACTGGGCCGCTAAATATAGCCTATCGTGTGCGGTAAATAGCGATAAACCCTACAACAACATATTTGATCCTAATAAAGTAGTGGTAATCTGATTTTTGATTTATCCGTATTATTAACCATATTGCACAGATTGATATTGCCACTTACAGCAAATGAAAATATATATTTAAATGTGGATTTTACTCCATCTAATTTTTATGATGTTTTACTAAGATGTGGATTTCACTCCATATCATTTGCACGATGTTTCACTGAGATGCGGGTTGTATTCATATCATTTGTATGATGTTTTACTGACATCGTTTGTATGCTGTTTTACTAACATAAGTATTCAACTCAATAGCATTTGAATACTGTTCTAGTGGCATGCGGATTTCACTCCATATAATTTGTATGCTGTTTTACTGACATGTGAATTTTACTCCATATCATTTGTATGATGTTTTACTGACATCTGGATTTCACTCCAAATCATTTGTATGATGTTTTGTTGGTCGTAAATGGAAATGGTGACCAGGTGGCCACAAAGATTGGAGAATTAGTCTGGGCTTAGCTAATTAAAATTTATCCAAATTCTTCCTCCAACAAATGCATAACCTATTATATACCAAGTTGCATGCTGAACATGCATGAAATGGACAATCATGCTCATCTAAGATTTAAAAAAGCGGCCAGCATGCTATTGTTTCTTGTTTGGAATCTATGTTATAGAAACATGGGATTTTCACTCAAAAAGTTCATATCATATCTAGTTGATCTGTAACAAAAATGATGCTTATCCTACTAAAAGAATGGCTCCCTCAATGACCATATTTAAGATTTTGTTATCTTTGCATCTTTTAGATTGCTTCTAATATCTACAAAATCGAGTATGGTTATAAAAGGGACGTTTCTTAAAATTAGAAGTTTTCAACATAGATCGGAAAAAAGT
This sequence comes from Unio delphinus, assembly GCA_029339505.1. Taxonomy (NCBI): domain Eukaryota; kingdom Metazoa; phylum Mollusca; class Bivalvia; order Unionida; family Unionidae; genus Unio; species Unio delphinus. The sequence continues at coordinate 4,431,937 of JAQISU010000136.1, forward strand.
CATAACACCATTTTGAATATGCATGACGACAGCATTTTCAAAAGTATGTAAATGTGACATCTGATATGCCATTCCCACAACAAGCATGCTAGATTGAATATGGTTTGAACATTGTACTGTTGACGAATATCAGTGACACCTTTAACGTCCAGTGCTTCAAAGTATTAAATGGTCTTATCTGGAATTCGAAAATCGTTTCAGCTAGTAGAATATTGGACCATATGAATGTAATTCTAGAAAATACAATTTCAACTTCCAATGTATTGACTCTTTAACACGCTTGCGATTTAATATTACCTGTTTCACAAGAAAAAATTTAAACTATTCTCCAAAAGCATTTGACCATTTTTATGCTTCGAGTATAAACATAAACTACTTATACCGAGAAATAAAATAGCAAGAATAAATAAGAACCATCATCACTATGCAGTGATTATTGTACAATTCGTGCCACATCACCTGTTATTATCGATTCCATATTTATGTGATTATCATGATATAACATGTTTATATGGCTGATTCATCAGATAAGGTGTGGGTAAAACACTTTAAATATATATGCAATAAGAAATTCAACATGACTATCTCTCATCTCTCTATCTCTCTCTCCCTCTTTCACTCTCTCTTTCTTTCTCTCTCTCTCTCTCTCTCTCTCTCTCTCTCTCTCTCTCTCTCTCTCTCTCTATATATATATATATATATATATATATATATATATATATATATATAAAACAAAAAAAAAATTCGTTTTGGTTTTGTTTGTTTATAATGTACTTAACAAGAAACCTGCAAATTTTGTCAATGCACCTTCATTTTTGTGAAATAACTTGCCATCTATTTTGGATATCGTGCTTGCACTTTGGTAAAAAAGAACCATGTTGATTTCAGGCTTAACTGCCCAACGGTCAATCTTAGTATAACAGGAAAAAATGTTTTCAGCAGAATTTATTTTAGATATTAAATAAACATTATTAATAGTTTGTTAAGTTATAGTACATTGAGTAAAGAAGTAACTCTTCAGATTTGCATCAATATTTTAAGATCACATACTGAAAGCAAAACATTAAGCTTACAAACAATTACTTGAGTTATCCATCATCTGCAGTTACTGGGTATCTTGCATCTTACTGGAAGGATGTCACATGGGATACAGAGGAAACATCTCAGCTTAGGATAAAAAAATGAACTCACCAAAAGAAGAATATTTTGTGACAGACAATAGCTTCTGCTTTCCATCATTTACAGTAAATAGTTGAAATATTGCCTCTTACATCTTGCTTCTTGCGTTATAACAAACATCTTTTGTTTTTGGGGTCAAAATAGCAAGGTCACTGAGTCAAAGCATTACAATGCAAGTCCATGAGCACACGTTATGGCTAGTTTGCATTTGGTGCAATATACCAATAATTTTGGGAGTCAAGGCCATTGAAAGAAAGGAAAAAAACGATTTTTTCATTATTCGAGACCACATATATTGCTTTAGGTGTGTGGAGGTCCCATACTTAAGGTACGGACACGGTGTATTGATTTGTCAAATCAAATAACAAAATCTGTTTTGCTATAAATGGTCGATTGTGTAGAAAAGAATGTTATAGATTATTTTTCTCAATCAATCTTTCCATCTTTGTCGATATCTTGCATTAATATTCATATAGCTCAGAGGTACAAGTTAGAAAATTCAAATGCAAAGATAGTGATCTTCGCTCAATTTCATTTGGTGTTACAAGTTCATCTAAGGGCATTATTAAACACATGGCAGGAGACTAATGTACTTCTTACACATAATTAAAAACTATACATAATAAATTGTAATCACGCGAGAATTATCAACCTTGCAGATAAACACGGATATGCACAAATATAAACTCACCGAATCACACATGTTTTCTTTGTTTCACTGAAACAGGTTTATCTTATTTAGGTTGGGATACGCACACACTGTATAAATAATGCTATGCGTAGAATCAATATAGTAGGGGAGGAACTTATTTCCTCATTACATAATATTGTCTCCGTGACCAATACTTCATCTGTCATTAACAAAGATTAAATTGTATATTTGATTGTACAGGTAGTACTTTTCTAGCAGAATCACGAGAATATGTGATTATATACATCTATATTAGTACCTCACCATTACACGACAATATGGCCAGTATAACATACATGTTATATCTTAATAGATTGGTTAAATTAATGAATGTTTAACAGTACTACAATACTCACAGGTGACAAAAGTAAGTTTGGTTCTCAAGTTATGTTTTCCCTTGAAGTATCACAAATAACGGCATTAGTAAGATACCATTATAGCAGCAAATATTTAGTTGGTTTAAGCTTTTGCATTTGTGATTTGAGTGTGATATTTGCAGGTGTAACATATCTTTAACAATTGTCAGTCTTATTGATACGATGACTGCAGTGTGGCGTTTTATAATGATGTATAGAACTGAGGAATTATGCCACAGACATGCATGCTGTACCCTTTATTCACATCATTTTAACACCTGTTCTAGGAGTCCAAACACTACCCTCTTGATGCTGAGCACCTAGTGAGGCAGCTGCTAGAACCATTTTTCAAAGTCTTTGATATGACTTGGCCCGATTTCAAACCGACATCCTCCAGCTTCCGATGGGACAATTTAACCACTAGGACATCTGACCGGTGTTCAATGATGCATTCCTGATTGGAATCACCCATATATCACAACGGAGCACTGGAAGAGGAAAATACAAGAAATATGGGGGATTCAAAAGCTGCGTACACTCAAACCCAGCGTTAATAATCCAAACGGCCACTTATAAACGAACATCAGAGAAGTAAAGGTTTAAAGACCACTTATACAAGTACCTAGCTCATATTGAGATGAGCTGTTGTTGCCCTCTTGGTCTGTTAACGCTTAGAAGCAACGACATTCAGCATTTTATTAAAAGATAATCATACTCATTTAAAACAAGCAATGCAGACTTTATGAAGTACTTGTGTTTTGGCGATTTTTTTTCCTGTGTCGTTGATTCTGTAATTGGCTCTGTGTCACTGGAAGATGGATTCTGGCTTTATTAAATATCTATATATTATCTTCGATATGTAATCATACAATCTTGTACGTTATTATTCAAATTATTATTCATACATATTATTATTCATACCTATTATTTAAAGTCAGGTAAATACTTGATCTTCTTAGGTTCAGCCACCAACAGTTTGTATAAATTTACACATGGCTTGGCCAGTACGTACTCCATTTATTGTTCAATATACAGCATGTGCTATAATATATGTATACCATGTTTTAGTGTCGGGTTATAGACAGTCAGTCCCATTATATTTTCACCGATGATGTTATTTTACCTTGTTGCCACCCAAGACGTTTATGACAATATAAGTTTACTCACATTTGTCGTTTTGACTCTCACCTTTATTCCCTTATTACATGAGAGTCCATCATCCCATTGCAAAAGTTATTTCTCGAAAATTATGTTCTCTTGGAAATGTCCTATATAATTAAACCAGAATGGAAGAATCAATTGCCTATAATCAGTCTAAACATTGATTCATCAGTGTTTAACATAAACCATCAATAACAAAACATCTAACACATTATAATTAAATTTGGAAATAAAACTAGCAAACTTAAAATAATTTTGTACAAGACGTATGCATTAGACCATCACTTTCCACAATATATAGATGGTAAACAGGTGGGTGTTTTGATCTTGATATTTCTCTTGTAACTTCCTTGCATCCAACACAATGTATATGGTCCCATGTTCGCTTTGAAATCTACACTGACTTTCTGGCAGTACTGTTCGGTTCAGGGTGAGTAGTGAGGCGGTTCAGTAAGATTCTGGCGACTATTTTTACTGCAATTGAGTATAAGATTATACTCCGGAGGTTGCACCAGGCCAGTTGGTTCGTTGTGGGCTTATACAGGTGCATACTTCAAGCATCTTTGATATCCTGTTGCATTTCCACTTTCTGCCACAGAAGTAAAAATAGCTGGTGGAGTCTTTTTATCAGGGCTTTGCCCCTTTCCTTGTAGACATCAGCTGGGATGGGGGTCTGAACAAGGTGCTTGGCTCTGGAGACGTATTGCTTTCTGTGTCTTGAACAAGTTTGGAGGTCATCGAGTGCTTGGTTCTTGGGTAAATTGGCGAAGTTAATTTATGGCTACATCGTTGATGGATGAAGGGCTATTCAAAAAACTCTCAAAATGTTCATCTTATTGTTGATGAATCTTCTATTTGTTAGTAATTAATATGTTCTCGTATGCGCCGTGAAGGGGATGATCTGATCGAGATGACAATTTGCATAGACTTCTATTAGCACATTGTTGAAGTACTTCATGTCACGCTGGTCTGTGTAGCAATACATCTCTCAGTTTTGTTACTCAGCCATGTGTCTCTCATCTGACTGTGTTTCTCCTCTGCATTTCTGCATATATTGTTATACGCATCATTTCTCGAGGTAAACGTGGGGTTGTTAAAGTAATTTTGAAGAATGCGTTGTTTCTCATACAGGTGATCTCGTTGCAGTTCTCTTCAAACCAGTCTTGATACTTTATGGTTGAGGGAACAAGGGGTTACGAAGTTATGCTTTTGGACATCTCTCTAAATGCCGCACATTCGGTCTCCACATTCTGATTGTCGAGTGTCATGGAGTTCAGACGTTTAACCGGAGCATCCACGAGATACTGTTAGGTACTGGTGCGTTTGAGCTTGGTGATGTTTAGTTGTCTATGAACCGGTTTACCTTATGGGAATATATTTAGCTGAATGCGGATGTTGGGATATGTGGTGATGAGACAGTGTTCTGTATAGAAGTCAGCGCCGCACAAGAACTTGGTCACGCGCTCATTCTGTCTGCCCTCTTCCTGACAATAACGTAATAGATGAGATGCCAGTGCTTAGAACGAGGCTACATAAATGACTTTTAGTTACGAATAGAATGGCGGAAGACTGAATTGGAGATCAGCTGCCCATGCCTGTCGCAAGTCTGGATCAAAAGGTGACAGTTGTTTTTACAGTGACCCATTCAATGTTTTCCTAGCACTCCATCCCGGGCAACATGATCACAGCCCGCTTTTGCATTGAAATGTTCAATAATGAAAGCTGATCTGCAATTAGCAATAATGGAATTACGCTCCTCATATAACTTGATCTTCACTTCGTCTTGGTTGATAATGGTTGGAGCATAGCAACTGATTGTGAAAATGTGATTTGTTCCTTCTTTCATGGTCATGTGTCTGTAATTTTCTACCTTGGGACGTTCAGCCAATTTGACAATCAGTGCTGTAGACACCAGCCTCACGTAACACTTCCTTTCCATTGCCGCTCTTAAAAAAATCGTTTTTATTTCCTGAAAGCTGGTCTCACTCACGGCAGCTATGACCACGTTGATGTATTTTGCGACTTCATTTCCTATATTAGAACGGTTATCCTCTTTCCTGTAAGGTGCGCACATTCCATGCTCAAAGTGTGAGAAAAACACTCCTCATTTTCTTCGTTTATTTTGACCGCTAGCTAGTGAAGTGTAGACCAGCTAATATTTAGGTCAAGTTTTCCTGCCACTTCATTATTCTATGTTGTGAGGCAGTGCATTCTTGAATACGCTGCTCTGTCACTCAGGGGGCAGCTGTACTATTGCTGACAGTGTAAAAATAAAAGGCACGTCGTCACTGACAAGTCTCCACAGGGTGATGACATGCGATGGGTGGATAACAATAATGACTTTCACAGAATCTTTGCATTAAGTGATGACGATTCACGCAGTTCATCGACCTCAATATTTCGCTAAGGCTAAAGGGAATGTAGGGTAGTTACGTCTAAAGACAATATAGGGTATTTAGGTATTATATTTGGGACTAAATACACGGTTGGGTATTATAGACTCGTCTCAATAATGGTTTGCGGGAATATATACAAGTATTTGTTGATAGTCAATAGCTCATGATAGAATACGGACGAGATAAAGAATTCATTTGTTTAATTTCTATTTTCTTATATATCTACACTCAATTTGTGAAACGATGGCACCTACATATCAGTTGGTTAATTCATGTTTTCGAATAAATGCATAAACTCTGAGATTCCTAATTAGGCACTGATCAGCTGACAATGCTCTGTCAGATTCAATATATCAGCGGAGGCTTTATTCATGCCATGTTTTTGCAAATACATCCTTTTAGTTCTGAAACAATAATTAAAATCGTTTGTATATTCATTGCAATATTTGGGTTTTCGTATCACCTTTTTTTTGGCAATGATGGTAGGTTAATGATTGTTAGTTTCCCAAATAATGCTAAAAATATATACCAGCGTAATTAATCATATTTTAGATCACACTGAGTAGTCGTTCATTGCATCCTCCAGCATTAGCAGAGTTTAAATGTAAACGAATGTAAATGTAAACCTATTTAATGGAACAAGTCTTTTGAATAGTGAACCGGATAATATTTTTACCAGTGGAACTGCATATAAAACATGTGAAGGGTATTAAATACTTAATCTAGTTTTTGAGACAGCTGCTTTTCTTGGAAGCAACTGTTATAATGTGATCGCTTTGGTGTAATAGTAGTCAGTGCGTCCAACTCTGATAGAGATTGAGCTCAAAAGAGTCATACTAAATGCTAAAAGATGCCTCGCTAGGGATTCAGCATTGAAAGTTTATTGTTAAGTTTGGTCGACTTGTTGACAAGATAATGTGACTGGATCGGATATGATGCTGCATGATTCATATCCCCAATGTTCAACACTCTTTTGCACCCAACGGATTCTACTCGAACAGATAATAGTTGGATTGAACAATCTTTAAGCGTTTGTTGTCACTTAATTTTAAATTATTTAAGATTGTTTTTAAAATAGTTTAGAATTATAATTTATTCATTGAAAACATACTGCAATTATAAGTTTTTTAAAAATTAAATAATTTAAATACCTGGTTTTTAAACCTCTATCGAAACAGACTAATAAGACTCATTTATGGATTATTTGGTCAGGTTTAGACACTTTCACAGCATAACTTAATTTATCGCATCTGTATTTAAAACTCTTCTGCATATTGTACCCCTTATTCACATTATCTTAACACCGTGTGTTAACATGTTAACATGTTTACTTAAAATATGTTAAAGATGCTGGAATCTGTACATACCAAAGTAATATCTAATAATATTCGGCCATTCTTTAAATGTGTTCACTAAACTTTGAACCTTTAATGATAACATCGTGTATTTTAAAAGACGGACACATATTGCTACGTGCTTAGGTTCGAATAAACAGTGACATGAAAAGAGTGAAAATAACAAGCTTTTAAAACTTAATAAACAATGTATTGAGATCAACTCTTTTTTTCAGAAAAGGAAAATAAACTTACGGTTTTAAGAATCAATTTAAAAAAATCATCCAAAAAACAATTCGAAATAGTGTCCTGTTGAGAAATTGCAAACTTTCTGGTAATAAAATGTCCATATAATTCTAATTTCCGATTCCAGCGAAGTATTCAATATGGAAGACGATGCCACTTGATGAAGTCTGTTCTTGTTAATAAAAATCTATAAGAGCAAATAATATATTCCAGATAACTAACAAAATAATTCCTCTTGATCCAAATTGACACAATTTCCAGTAAACGCTAATTACAAATATCTCAAAAAGATACACACAACTTACTATTCTAAAAGCCCAAACTTCTACTGAATAACTAGCTCCATAGTTTATATACCTGTTTTTTTACGTAAACAAGGGATCATGTGATCTTTACGTTCAAAAACTCACGTACTCAGCTTATGACCCAAATAAAATTAGAAAGATGTTTATACAAATGCTACATTTTATCTTTGGAACCAGCCAATCATTTTAAAAGCTTGTTTACAACTCTGAAACCAGATCAGAAATGAGGTCAACACCTGGTGTTCACTATGTAAAGCAAACGTTACTCCCCCTTCAATGAACGAATCTTAAAATTTAAAATGCTAAATTTAAATCTAACAAATAAACAAAAATACAAATAAATATAAATGACTTATATCAAAATATAGTTAACAATATTTTTAGTTGATACTAAAGGAAAGTGGTGCATTGCTTACACCCAGTATACCCCAGAGAGCTGTTTTTTAAAAAATATTGATAACCCTGAAAAATATCAAAGATAGTTTCAGCACTTAAGCAGTCAAAATAACAAACTGATCTGACATTGAATTCGTGGAAATTCAGCCAGAATAGAATCTGTCCATTTAACGGGCTCTTGATCATTTATTTTATTGTCAATGATAGAAGATCAAATATATCAGTATGAGACGGGCATTAAAGTTGCTAGAATTCAAGTTTTATCGGGGCGACTATTCTTGATTGGGATGCTGTCATCACAGTAAATTCCCCAAATGAGACGCTTATTGAAGCAAAGTGTCTGAGATTATCTTATATTGGTAATCGATTCTTAAATTTGACGATACACATGAATGGAGGACCAAAATAATGGCAATTTGATGATAATATTAAGCCACCAACTACTCAACCAGTCAGCGGTTCCGACAGTTCAATTAATGAATAAACAAAATGTGAAATTCAAATAACAACAATTTAACATAATTCATAAACAGTCATTTCTCAAAACAAATTAAGATTTAATCCATATAACTCGTCTTTCACACGAGATATTGACGGTTTATTCATCATCTGACTGAATGTATCAGATTTTCCTATTTCCAGTGCTGCTACTCATCTCTATGATCTGTATGGACTGTATGGATTCATCTCGTTCCAGTAATCTACTTCTGTCTCCGTTCTTCCTGTTATAGTTGTCGCCCAGAGACTCAGACATACTGCACTTGCCTATTTCCGTCTGGTCCCTAAAGGCTTCCTATATTCTAAAACATAGACATTAACACATAGCATATTCCCCTTATTATAACTTAAAGAGCAACAATGATATCATCAGTTAACACTTATATAATGTGTTAATGTGTACACAGATATTCACACATATATGCGCTGATATTTCCTTACTCATGATATTCCTACAACGTTTACACAAATATGTAAATATGAACCAATGCTGTACACTGCAACCGCAATACAAAGTATAATTCAGTTCAACGTTTGCAAATAGATGATATCAAATTAAGAAATGCACGATGCTATTAATTACAGCGTCTAGGACTACTGACCACTTTTAAAAGCACCAACATAATGATACAAACGAATTCAACATTCAAATGTATTTATTTAATTATGATAGTTTTACTCAGGTGTTCTTAATCTTTAAATATATTTGATTCATAGATTCTGCTCGTACATCGTATTCTGACATATATGTCATTATTTCAATATGATACGTATCATATGTATGATTACAGATTATCTAATCTATACTTCCCTAGCTAGAGGTGAAAATACAAAGAAGAAAACGAGGAGTGTTCTTCTCACACTTCGAGCATGGAATGTGCGCACCTTACAGAACAGAGGATAACCGTCCTAATAAAGGAACTTAACTCGCCAGATACAACAACATATTCATTGATGCCGTGAGTGAGACCATCTTTCAGGAAAAGTCGACTTTCTTTAAGAGCGGCAGAGGTAAGGAAGTGTTCCGTGAGGCTGGTGTCGACAACACTGATTGTCAAATTTCCCGAACGTCCCAAGGTAGTAAATCACAGACACATGACCATAAAATAAAGAACAAATCACATTTTCACAATCAGTTGCTATGCTCCAACCATTATCAACCAAGACGAAGTGAAAATCAAGTTATATGAGGACCGTTACTCCATTATTGCTAATTGCAGACCTGCGGTCATTATTGGAGATTCCAATGTAAAAGCGAGTTGCGATTATGTTTCACGGGATGGAGTGCTAGGAAAGCTAGGAAAGCATTGAATGGGTAACTGTTACAATAACTGTCACCTTTTGATCATGACTTGCGACAGTCATGGATTGCTGATCACCAATACAGTCTTCCGCCTTCCTATCCGTAACTAAAAGTCATTGATGTAGAATCACTCTAAGAACCGGCAGCTTTCGTTGATATATTGGAAGGTGGACAGACAGAATGCACACGTGACCAAGTTCTAGTGCGGCGCTGACTTCTGGACAGACCACTGTTTCATCATCACCAATGTCAACATCCGCATTCAGTTAAATATGTGCCCATAAGGTATGTCGATTCATAGACAACTAAACATCACCAAGCTCAAACGCACCGATCCCTAACAGTCTCTCGTGGATGCTTTGGTTACGTCTCAGATCTACCACACTCGACGATCAGAATGTGGAGACCGAATGTACGGCATTGAGAGAAATGTCCAACAGCATAACTTCATAAATCCTAGTACCCTCAAGCAGAAAGCATCAAGGCTGGTGTGCTGAGAACTGTAACGAGATCACATGGATGAGAAACAACGCCTTCTTCAAACTTACTTTAACAACCACACGTTTACCTCGAGAAATGATGCGTACAACAACATACGCAGAACTGCAGAGCAGAAACACCGTCAGAGGAGAGACACATGGCTGAGTGACAAAACTGACGAGATGCATTTCTACACAGACCAGCATGACATGAAGTAATTCAACAATGTGCTGAAAGAAGTCTATGGAAAATGTCATCTGGTTCAGATCATCCCCTTCACGGCGCATACGGGAACATAGTAATTACTGACAAAAAGAAGATTCATCAACAATAAGATGAACATTTTGAGAGCTTTTTGAATTGCCCTTCATCCATCACAGATGAAGCCATAAATTATCTTAACGAATTAACCAAAGAACCAAGCACTTGATGACCCTCCAACCTTGTTCAAGACACAGAAAGCAATACGTCTCCAGTGCCAAGCACCTTGTTCAGACCCCCATCACAGCTGTTGTCTACAAGGAAGGGATCAAAGCCCTGATAGAAAGACTCCAACAGCTGTTTTTACTTCTGTGGAGTAGAAATGCAGCAGGAATTCAAAGATGATTGCAGTATGCACCTGTATAAGCCCACAAAGAACCAACTGACCTCCGGAGTATGACCTTATACTCAATTGCAGTAAAGATAGTCGCCAGAATCTTACTGAACCGCCTCACTACTCACCCTGACCGAAGAGTACTCCGAGCAAGCCAGTGTAAATTTCAAAACAAACATGGGACCATATACATTGTGTTGGCCGCAAGGAAGTTACAAGAGAAATTTCAAGATCTAAACTACAACCTTTTCAACATCTATATATTGTGGAAAGTGATGGTCTAAGACATACGTCTTGTAAGAAATTATTTTAAGTTTACCAGTTTTATTTTCAAATTTAATTATACTGTGTTAGATGTTTTGTTACTGATGGTTTATGTTAAGCACTGATAAATCAATGCTTAGACAGATTATAGGCAATTGATTCTTCCATTCTGGTTTAATTATATAGGACATTTCCAAGAGAACATAATTTTCAAGAAATAACTTTTGTAATGGGATGATGGACTCTCATGTAATAAGGGAATAAGGGTGACAGCAAAACCAACAAATGTGAGTAAACATATATTGTCATAGACGTCTAGGGTGGCCACAGGTTAAAATAACATCATCGGTGAATATAATGGGACTTACTGTCTATAACCCTACACTAAAACATGGTATACATATATTATAACACATGCTGTATATTGAACAATAAATGGAGTACTTACTGGCCAAGCCATGTGTAAATTTATACAAACTGTTGGTGGCTGAACCTAAGAGGAAAACGTATGGACCTGACTTTAAATAATAAGTATGAATAATAATATGTATGAATAATAATTTTAATAGTTACGTACAAGATTGTATGATTATATATCGAATATAATCTATAGATATTTAATAAAGCCAGAGGTCTTTAAACCTTTACTTCTCTGATGTTCGTTTATAAGTGGCCGTTTGAATTATAACTGCTGGGTTTGAGTGTACGCAGCTGGTGAATCCCACATATTTCTTGGATTTTCTTCTTCCAGTGCTACGTTGTGATCTATGGGGGATTAAAGTTAGGATTGCATCATTGAACACCGCCAGATGTTCTAGTGGTTAGATTGTCGCATCGGAAGCGATAGTATGTCGTTTCGAACCTGGGCCAAGTCGTATCAAAGACTTTGAAAAATGGTTCTAGCAGCTGCCTCACTTGGTGCTCAGCATCAATAGGGTGGTGTTAGGACACGTTGGACTGGTGTTAAGATAATGTGAATAAGGGGTACCGCATGCATTTCTGTGGTCTATGGCATAATTCCTCAGCTCTATACATCATTATAAAATGCCACACTGCAGACATCGTATCAATATGACTTACAATTATTAAATCTACGTTACAGTTACAAATATCACACCCAAATCACAAATGCAAAACCTTATACCAACTAAATATTTGCTGCTATAAGGGTATGGTACTAATATCGTTATTTGTGATGCTTCGAGGGAAAACATTACTTGAGAAACAAACTTACTTTAGTCACGAGTGAGTTTTGTCGTACAATTAAACAGTCATTAATTTAACCAAACTATTAAAATATAACATGTATGTAATACTGGCCATATTGTCGTGTAATGGTGAGGTACTAATATAGATGTATATAATCACATAATCTCGTGATTCTAGCTAGGAAAGTATTACCTGTACAAATTAGTCATCATTAATGACAGATGAAGTATTGGTCACGGATACAAAATTCTGTAATGAGGAAATAGGTTCCTCCCCTACTGTATTGATTCTACGTATAACATTTTTTATACAGTGTGTACATATCCTAAGCTAAAGAATATAAACCTGTTTCAGTGGAACTAAGAGAACATGTGTGATTCGGTGAGGTTATACTTGTTCATATGCGTTTTTATCTGCATGGTTGATAATGCTCGCGTGATTACAATTTCTTATGTATACTTTATAATTTTTTCTAAGAAAAACATTAGTCTCCTGCCATGTGTTTAATAATCCCCTTTGATGGACTTAAAACACCAAATTAAATTGACCGACGATTACCATCTTTGCATTTGAATTGTCTAGCTTGTACCTCTAAATGCAAGATATCGATAAAGATTGAAAGATTGATTAAGAAACATAATCTATAGCATTCTTTTCTACACAATCGACCATTTATAGCAAAACAGAGCTTGATATCTGATTTGACAAATCAATACACCGCTTCAGTACCTTAAGTACGTGGCCTTCACACACCTAAGACAATATATGTGGTCTCGAATAATACAAAAATCGCTTTTTCTCTTTCTTTCAATGGCCTTTACTCCAAAATTGATTGGTATATTAGATCAAATGCAAATTATCCATAAAGTGTTCTCATTGACTTGCATTGTAATGCTTTGACTCAGTGACCTTGATATTTTGACCCCAAAACGAAAAGATGTTTGTTATAAAGCACGAAGCAGGATGTAAGAGGCAAGATTTCAACTATTCACTGTAAATGATGGAAAGCAGAAGCTATTGTCTGTCACAAAATATTCTTATTTTGGTGAGTTAATTGTTTTATTCTAAGCTGAGATGTTTCCTCCGTATCCCATGTGAAATCCTTCCACTGAGATGAAAAAAAAACAGTGACCCCAGATGATGGATAACTCAAGTGATTGTTTGTAAGCTTAATGTATCTGAAGAGTTACTTCTTTACTCTGTGTACAATTATTTAACAAACTTTCAATAATATATGTTTATTATCTCAAATAAATTTTTTCTGAAAACATTTTATTATGATATGCTAAGATTGACCGTTGGGCAGTTGACCCTGAAATCAACATGGTTCTTCTTTACCAAAGTACAAGCAAACTATCCACACTGGATGGCAAGTTATTTCACAAAAATGAAGGTGCATTGACAAAAATTGCAAGTTTTTTGGTAGGAACAATATGAACAAACCAAAAACCAACAGAACATTAGTGTCTTTGTTTTATATAAATAAATAAATATATATATATATATATATATATATATATATATATATATATATATATATATATATATATATATACAGAGAGAGAGAGAGATGCAGACACTCTATTCGTAATCGTTTTACTGAATGTCTTTTGTACATATGTTTAAAGTGTTTTACCTACACCTTATCTGATGAATCAGTTATTGAAACAAGTTATATCATGCTAATCACATAAATATGGAGTCGATAACAATGGGTGATGTGGCACGAATTGTACAATAATCACTGCTTAGTGATGATGGTTCTCCTTTAATCCTGCTACTTTGCTTCTCGAAATTAGTAGTTTATGTTTATACTAGAAGCATATAAATGGTCAAACACATTTGGAGAATAGTTTAAATTGAGCTTGTGAAACAGGTAATATTAAATAACAGTCGTTTTAAAGGTCCAATTCTCTACTGGCTGAAAGGATTCTCGAATTCCAGATAAGACCATTTCTTACTTTGTACCACTGGACGTTAATGGTCTCACTGATATTCGTCAACAATAGCATATTCAAACGATATTCAATCTAGCATCCTTGTCATGAGAATGGCATATCAGATGTCAAATTTACACACTTTTGAAATGGCGTCGTCATGTATATTCAACATGTCGATATGAGGTTTCTTGATATGTACAATATGAACAAACGAAACGAAACGAAATTTTGTTGAGAGAGAGAGAGAGAGAGAGAGAGAGAGAGAGAGAGAGAGAGAGAGAAGAGAAAGAGTTATGTTGAATTTCTTTTTCACATATATGTTTAAAGTGTTTTACCACACCTTATCTGATGAATCAGCCATTGAAACTTGTTATATCATGATAATCACATAAATATGGAGTCGTTAATAACAGGTGATGTGGCACGAATTGTACAATAATCACTGCATAGTGATGATGGTTCTCATTTATTCTTGCTTTTTTGCTTCTCGTAATAAGTAGTTTATTTTTATACTAGAAGAATACAATTGGTCAAATGCTTTTGGAGAATAGTTTAAATTTAGCTTGTGAAACAGGTAATATTAAATCGCAAGCGTGTTAAAGAGTCAATTCATTGGAAGTTGAAATTGTATTTTCTAGAATCACATTCATAAGGTCCAATATTCAACTGGCTGAAGCGATTTTTGAATTCCATTTAAGACCATTTCATACTTTGAACCACTGGACGTTAAATGTGTCACTGATATTCGTCAGCAATACAATGTTCAAACAATATTCAATCTAGCATGCTTGTTGTGAGAATGGCATATCAGATGTCACATTTACACACTTTTGAAATGCCGTCGTCATGTATATTCATAATGGTGATATGACTATTTTTTCCGATCGATGTTGAAAAATGTTAATTTTAAAAAACGTCCCTTTTTTAACCATCCTCGATTTTGTAGATATTAGAAGCAATCTAAAATATGCAACTATAACAAATTCTTAAATATGGTCATGGAGGCAGCCATCCTATAAGTAGGAAAAGCATCATTTTTATTACAGATCAACTAGATATGATATGAAGTCTTTGAGTGAAAATCCCATGTTTCTATAACATAGATTCAAGAGGAGAAGCAATAGCATGGTGACCGCTTTTCTTAATCTAAAATGAGCATGATTGTCCATTTTATGCTTGTTCAGCATGCAAATTGGTATACAATAGGTTATGCATTTGGTGGAGGAAGAATTTGGATAAACATTCTATTAGCTAAGCCCAAACTAATTATCCAATGGTGAGTGTCATATCTTACGTGGCCACGTGGTCACCATTTCCATTTACGACCAACTAAACATCAGACAAATGATTTGGAGTGAAATCCACATGTCAGTAAAACATCATTGTCACAGAATTAGGCGAAAATTGAACTGATTTCTGTTCTTGAATTGCAAACGAAACTCACCATTTTCTTGATTTCGTCGTACACGCATTACCTGGGGTGATTAAGTGGCGTGTAACGATTTGCATGTGCCAATTTGTAATTTACATGAAATCCGAAATACTCGTTTTACGTGGTGCACTGCAAGCTTGATGTGATTTATGTTCACCTATTGAGAGTATATAAGGCGAACTATTTATCATAATTTTTTACGGGAACCAAAATATCTAATCGAAGGATAGATAACCTCGTCTTGCAAATCTCCAGCCAAAGGGGTGAGTGTTAAATTTACATTTCGTTTTATTGTGAATTTTATTCAGATTATCATTTCGTATAATGATGCTTTTATTGCAATGAACGTGGAATATTTGGAATTACTAGTCACTTTTAGACTTTAAATACAATATCGTAATCTACGGCTTAGATTATTTTTGAGACAACTATTATTAGTCTGGTTTTGTTTATTATAGCTGATTCCGTCGCTGATTCCGTCGTTGATTCCGTCGTTGATTCTGTCGTTGATACCGTAGAAGTACATCACTGATAGCGCATCTAATAACATCGTTGATACCGTCTCTGATACCGTAGCTGCTAACGTAGTTGTTACAATGTATCTGATACCGTAGCTGCTAATAACATCGTTGATACCATAGCTGTTAACACATCTGATACCATCTTTTGATAAACGTCTTTGATATCGTCTGATTTGTTGTGGGACATCTATTGTTTGTTCTGGAACATCTCTGTATAAATATCTGAATGTGCTTGTGCCGTTAATTTGTGCAAACGGAATTGAAGTATCTGTCTGTGTGTCGAACTGTCTGTTCGTCAACATCTGTGTAACATGTAAATATCCGGAAAGCTAGAAGTCCGAGTGTCGGAGCTGTCTTAGAGTTGTAAAACGTCCGGGTCGACATCTAGGGTAGTGAGGAACCGTTGGTTCTGGTAGATGTTGTATGCTGTCTGAACGTATAACTGTGGTGGATCCGTGTAGGGAAACGTCCGATAATAGTATTGGTCAACCCTCGGTTCTCGGGGAAACTGGGAGACGATTCAACTGTTGCTGAATCGTGCGGTTATACAGGGGAGACACATAGGTGTATTGAAATTGTGATATAATTTAATACATTGTTGTATTTGCATGTTTATGTCAGATCGCAATAATATTTCAAGTGATCACATAGATATCAATAAAAGCTAGCAACTTGATTGAATACAAGTATATGATCGTGCTAGTTATCGCAATCCATCGTGCGATAGATAGTTTGTCGTTTGTGTTTATTTTTTTTTTGTAAATCATACTTGCATTTATTTAACTTTCGTAAAGGATTCTTGGATCTGTGTATAATCCAAGAGATCCCTTTACATTTGTGATTCCTTTTGTATTGTTATTTAATTTGTTCATGTATTGCGAATGTTTGTGAGTTTAATTGTGGGTTGAGTGCATGAATTATTGTGTTGTTACATCTGTATTTTTTTCATTTATAATTTATTACATAAATTTATATTTTCTTTCACAAATTGTGTTTGTATTGTTCATTTAATCCACCCTCCTCTCTGTAACAATTCTGTTACAATGGTGTCAGAAGTGGGATCGTTGGATTAAGTGAACTGTCAATCATTTTTGTGAAGGTATACATTTAATGTTTATATTTGAGCGTGACCTTCTATTAAGATAATACTCTAGTTGGAGTTTATTTTTGTTTAGTTTACCTAGGTCCGTGTGTCCAGTATAAACGTGTTTAAAGTATTGGTTTGGTTATATATCTATATTCATATTACAATTGTCATGTCATCCCTTAAGGACTTGGTTGCCTTAGGCAAAGAATTCGGTTATGAAGGCGAAAGTCTAAGGAAATTTATTCAAGAAGAACAAGCCCGGGAAAGGGAAGAAAGGGTAAGGGCAAGGGAATTAGAAAGGGAATTAGAAAGGAAAAAAGGGGAAGCCGAAGAAAGGAAACGGGAATTAGAAAGGGAAGCCGAAGAAAGGAAACGGGAATTAGAAAGGGAATCCGAAGATAGGAAATGGGCCTTTGAGAGGGAAAAGATAGAATTCGAGAGGGAAAAGATAGAATTAGAGAAGCAGGCCGAGAGGGAAAAGATAGAATTAGAGAAGCAGGCGGAAAAGGATAGGATAGGATGGGAAATGGAAGCGGAGCAAAAGCGAATAGAGTCAGATGAAAAAGCAAAACAACGGGATCATGAGCGTAAGGTAGAATTAGCGACATCTGGAAGAGAACACGATTCTGCCTTTAGCAAATTAAGGGGCCCCAAATTACCTCCCTTTGACGATGAAAAAGATAACATAGATAGTTATCTTCATCGGTTTGAGCGGTATGCCGAAAACCAGAAGTGGAGTCAAAATGACTGGGCGCTGCATCTGAGTGCTTTATTAAAAGGTAAAGCACTGGATGTATACTCGCGACTTCCTAGGGACGATGTGTTTAAGTACGACGTCCTAAAGGAAGCACTTCTCAAAAGGTACGAGCTCACTGAACAAGGTTTTCGAAAAAAGTTCAGGTATAGCAAGCCCGATAAGGGAGAAACCTTTGGTCAGTTCACCGTCAGAATTGCGAACTATTTTGAGCGGTGGATTGAATGCGGCAAAGCGGTGAAAACGTTTGAAGGGTTGACTGATTTCTTGCTCAGAGATCAATTATTTAATACAGTTGGGCGAGAATTAGATCAATTTCTGAAGGAGAAAGTCTTCACAAACGTAAAAGATATGGCTAAGCAAGCCGATTTATTTGCCGAAGCTCATGGGGGAACCCAGAACGTGGTTTTAAAAGATTTTAAGTCTGGAAACCAGTCTGTAAGACCTATGCCTAGGGAGCCTGTAAAATCAGCTGAGGTAAAAAGGTCAGTTGGGAATCCAGTTTTTCAGCGTGTGCGGTGTTTCTTGTGTAATGCATTGGGTCATGTTCAAAAAGACTGTCCTAAAAGAAAGGCACTTATACATAAGGTAGCAGTGGCTATACAAAGTAAAGGTATATCCGATAACAACGTACATGTAGAACCTTGTATTCATTCACTTGGCACGTGTTTATTTCCTGAAGCGCGTGTACCAACCGCGAGAGGGTTTGTCAACGGTCGAGAAGTCGTGGTATTGCGTGACACTGGTTGTACGGGCGTAGTGATCAAACGTAGTCTCGTGCAGGATAACCAAATGCTCGGGTGGGAATCCCCATGTATGTTACTTGATCAGACGATGGGTCGCGTTCCCGTAGCAAGGATCACAGTAAAAACACCTTTCTTAACGGGAACTGTTGATGCCCTTTGTATGGACAATCCTATTTACGATCTGACGATCGGTAATGTTGAAGGTTCCCGTCTTCCAACCATGGCCGATTTTAAAATACCTTTGGCCCAGGCAGTCGAAACGCGAGCGCAAACACGGCGAGAGAAATCCGCGTTTCATAAATTAATAGTCCCTGAATCGATCTCAGGAATTTCCCGTGATGATTTCAAACAAGAGCAAGAACGTGATGAATCCATCAGAACAATTGTTGAGAAAATCACGTCCGGCGCGATTAAACATTGCAAGCGTGGGGGTAGCTCTAGATTCGTACGCAAGAACGGATTAATTCATAGGGAGTTTAGCGCTCGGGAGGGTAAGAAGTATTGGCAAGTGGTCGTACCCCAGTGATATAGATCTCAAGTACTTAGGGTGGCGCATGAGTCAAGCATGGCAGGACACCTAGGTAAGGCTAAGACCACTAGCAGGGTAGTCGCTGAATTCTACTGGCCCGGTGTTAATGGCGATGTCACACGGTTCTGTAGGTCGTGCGACGTATGTCAGAAAACCGTTTGTAAGGGAAGGGTCACAAGGGTGCCCTTAGGACAAATGCCATTAATAGATACACCGTTTAAAAGAGTGGCAGTAGATATTGTAGGACCAATACACCCGGTTACCGAAAGAAAGAATCGGTACATACTTACTCTGGTTGATTATGCAACCAGATACCCCGAAGCCGTAGCGTTACCAACTATTGAAACGGAAAGGGCAGCTGAAGCATTAGTTGATATCTTCAGTAGGGTAGGGGTGCCAGAGGAAATCCTCACTGATTGTGGTGCCCAATTCACCTCTGACCTCATGGGTGAAATAAGTAGGCTGTTGTCCATCAAACAGCTAAACACTACCCCATACCATCCGATGTGCAATGGACTGGTAGAGAAGTTTAATGGTACCCTGAAAAGCATGCTACGGAAGATGTGCGCGGAACGTCCGCAAGACTGGGACCGTTATTTAAACGCTGTTCTGTTCGCGTACCGTGAAGTACCGCAGGAAAGTTTAGGGTTCTCGCCCTTTGAACTGTTGTATGGTAGAACAGTTCGAGGCCCGATGCGGATACTACGCGAACTATGGACTGGTGATGTCGCGAACGAGGAAATAAAAACGACTTACCAGTACGTGTTAGATCTAAGAAACAAACTTGAGAGTACATGCCAGATGGCACGTGACGAATTGATTAAATCGGGGCGCAGATATGCCAAGTATTACAACCGCAGAGCGCGTAATAGGAAATTTCTTGTGGGAGATCAGGTGCTATTGCTTCTTCCAACGAGTTCGAATAAGTTATTAGTCCAGTGGAAAGGTCCATATGAAGTTAAAGAAGTAAAAGGTGACATGGACTATAAAATTGACATGGACGGTAATGTAAAGACATTCCATGCAAATATGCTCAAGTTGTATATTAAGAGACAGAGCGACAATGTTGGAAAGGGGGTCTTAAATGTCGTTTGTACGGCAGTCGTAGACGATGATGAAGCTGATTCGAATATAGAGAGTTCCCTTGAATGTCCCTTGGGAGTTGCGGGGGAGGGGATAAATAAAGTCGATGTGAGTGCGGAGTTGACGAAAGACCAGCGTCAACAGATTAATGCGCTCTTGGCTAAACATTCTTATGTATTCACTGACAGACCAGGTTGTACAACTTTGTTGGACCTCAAAATTAAGCTGAATACGTCTGACCCTATTCGAATCAAGGGCTATCCGGTGCCATACAACGCACGTGAAGCTGTGGACGAAGAGGTGAGTAAAATGTTGGATCTGGGGGTGATTGAACCCTCCAACTCACCATATTCGTCTCCAGTAGTGTTAGTAAGGAAAAAGGACGGGATGAACCGATTCTGTATCGATTTTCGGCAGTTGAATAAAATCACTGTGTTCGATGCAGAACCAATGCCAGATATGGAGGGTCTATTTGCAAAGTTGTCGGGAAACCGATTGATTTCCAAATTGGATCTGTCCAAGGGATATTGGCAGGTTCCCATTGTCCCAGAGTCCCGAACTTTGACGGCATTTGCGACCCAGAAAGGATTGTATCAATTCAAAGTGATGCCTTTCGGGTTAGTTGGAGCCAGCGCCACTTGTTGTCGTTTGATGCGAAAGTTGCTGAAAGGTTTAACAAACGTTGATAGCTTTGTAGACGACATATTCGTGTACACGAATACTTGGAGTGAGCACGTGTCCGTACTGAGCGAGCTCTTCAATAGACTCCGCAGAGCGAACCTCACAGTGAGACCCACTAAATGCAGTATTGGTTATACAGATTTAGATTGTTTGGGTCATAGGGTCAGCGGTATGGGTCAGTTAAAACCTCATCCCAAGCAAATTGAAGCAATTAGAGACGCACCGAAGCCAACCAACAAAACGCAGGTAAGATCATTTCTAGGTCTAGTAGGTTTTTACAGAAAGTTTATACCGAACTTTGCAGCCATTGCTAGCCCGCTGTCTGATTTGACCAAGAAGGGGCAACCAAACAAAGTTGAATGGGGACCGCCACAAGATAAAGCATTTTGTACTCTGAAAGAGAAACTGGTTAGTGCACCTATATTGAAATTGCCGGATGTCAGCAAACCCTTTATTCTAAGAACAGACGCTTCTGAAACTGGGTTGGGGGCAGTTTTACTGCAAGAGCAGGACGACAGTAAGTTACCCGTAGCTTACTCGAATAGGAAATTGCTACCCAGGGAGAAAAATTATTCCGTTATAGAAAAGGAATGTTTGGCCGTAGTATGGGGAATTGGGAAGTATCACGCATATCTGTTTGGGAGAGATTTCGTTCTCGAGACTGATCACCAACCCCTACTGTATTTAAACAAGGCCAAGGTCGCTAACGCTCGGTTGATGCGTTGGGCGCTAACACTGCAACCTTATCGTTTCCGTGTAGAAGCAATAAGGGGAGTTGAAAATATAGGCGCAGACTACTTGAGTAGGGCGTGATGGGAAATTTGTATGAATTTGCCCAGTAATAAAATCCAGTTTGTAGTATAACCAGTGTAAATGTTGTAAGATATCATCAGTAGTTATTATTCTTCTATTCTGTGTTAGTTTTAAAAATGTGTACATTTTTATTCTTAGGGGGGGAGGTATTGTCACAGAATTAGGCGAAAATTGAACTGATTTCTGTTCTTGAATTGCAAACGAAACTCACCATTTTCTTGATTTCGTCGTACACGCATTACCTGGGGTGATTAAGTGGCGTGTAACGATTTGCATGTGCCAATTTGTAATTTACATGAAATCCGAAATACTCGTTTTACGTGGTGCACTGCAAGCTTGATGTGATTTATGTTCACCTATTGAGAGTATATAAGGCGAACTATTTATCATAATTTTTTACGGGAACCAAAATATCTAATCGAAGGATAGATAACCTCGTCTTGCAAATCTCCAGCCAAAGGGGTGAGTGTTAAATTTACATTTCGTTTTATTGTGAATTTTATTCAGATTATCATTTCGTATAATGATGCTTTTATTGCAATGAACGTGGAATATTTGGAATTACTAGTCACTTTTAGACTTTAAATACAATATCGTAATCTACGGCTTAGATTATTTTTGAGACAACTATTATTAGTCTGGTTTTGTTTATTATAGCTGATTCCGTCGCTGATTCCGTCGTTGATTCCGTCGTTGATTCTGTCGTTGATACCGTAGAAGTACATCACTGATAGCGCATCTAATAACATCGTTGATACCGTCTCTGATACCGTAGCTGCTAACGTAGTTGTTACAATGTATCTGATACCGTAGCTGCTAATAACATCGTTGATACCATAGCTGTTAACACATCTGATACCATCTTTTGATAAACGTCTTTGATATCGTCTGATTTGTTGTGGGACATCTATTGTTTGTTCTGGAACATCTCTGTATAAATATCTGAATGTGCTTGTGCCGTTAATTTGTGCAAACGGAATTGAAGTATCTGTCTGTGTGTCGAACTGTCTGTTCGTCAACATCTGTGTAACATGTAAATATCCGGAAAGCTAGAAGTCCGAGTGTCGGAGCTGTCTTAGAGTTGTAAAACGTACGGGTCGACATCTAGGGTAGTGAGGAACCGTTGGTTCTGGTAGATGTTGTATGCTGTCTGAACGTATAACTGTGGTGGATCCGTGTAGGGAAACGTCCGATAATAGTATTGGTCAACCCTCGGTTCTCGGGGAAACTGGGAGACGATTCAACTGTTGCTGAATCGTGCGGTTATACAGGGGAGACACATAGGTGTATTGAAATTGTGATATAATTTAATACATTGTTGTATTTGCATGTTTATGTCAGATCGCAATAATATTTCAAGTGATCACATAGATATCAATAAAAGCTAGCAACTTGATTGAATACAAGTATATGATCGTGCTAGTTATCGCAATCTATCGTGCGATAGATAGTTTGTCGTTTGTGTTTATTTTTTTTTTGTAAATCATACTTGCATTTATTTAACTTTCGTAAAGGATTCTTGGATCTGTGTATAATCCAAGAGATCCCTTTACATTTGTGATTCCTTTTGTATTGTTATTTAATTTGTTCATGTATTGTGAATGGTTGTGAGTTTAATTGTGGGTTGAGTGCATGAATTATTGTGTTGTTACATCTGTATTTTTTTCATTTATAATTTATTACATAAATTTATATTTTCTTTCACAAATTGTGTTTGTATTGTTCATTTAATCCACCCTCCTCTCGGTAACAATTTTGTTACAATCATACAAATGATATGGAGTGAAATCCGCATGTCAGTAAAACAGTAATCAAATGAAATGGAGTAGAATCCTTATGTTAGTAAAACAGCATACAAACGATGTAAGTAAAACATTATACAAATGATATGGAGTACAAACCGCATCTCAGTAAAACATCTTGCAAATGATATGGAGTGAAATCCACATGTCAGTAAAACATCATTAAAATGAGATGGAGTAAAATCCACATTTCAATATATATTTCCATTTGCTGTAGGTAGCAATATTAATACTTGTAATATGGTTAATAATGTGGATAAATCAGAAGTCGGATTACCACTACTTTATTAGGATCAAATATGTTGTTATTGTAAGGTTTTTCGCCATTTTCCGCACAAGATAGGCTATATTTGGCGGCCCAGTATTAATGATGGAGGAATAACCTGGGAAAACCCCCGGAAGGAACCACCGACCCACAAAAAGCTACGTGCAAGCTTTCTCATATACTCACATTGGTTGAATCTGAGATACGAACCCACGCAGACTGAGGTGAGATTGCAATGATCGGAAATTGATAGCCTTTAAGACCACTCGGCCACTCGCGGCTCCAGGACCAAATATAAATCATAAGTCGTTTGGTGCAATCCATGTCAATATATCCTTCATATCTGAATTATAGTAGTAGCAAGATTTTCAAGATGGCCTTTATGATAGGTTTATTAGTTGTCTAAGCAGCACAGATTTATATAAGACCACTAAACCACGTCACAAATGTGTGCATGTGAAGTTTCAAGTCAATCCTCCAAGTAATTCCGGATTATCAGCGACAGTAGATTTGAATCTGCTAACAAACAGACATCTGACAGTCAATGATCAACAGAAAATCGCAAATGTCTGTCCTATGAACAGTCAATATAAAAATGTTGATACTAATTAAATAACAGGAATAAAGGCATGTACAAAGTAAAATAAAAATATTAATTAGCAGTTTTGATGGTGATTGTATTTTGGTTTCAATATGTACTTGTCCAGTACAAATAGTTTTTCATATATTGTATTGATTGTTTTGTCTTTTTAATGTCAAATCAGAAACAGAGACAGGAAACAGTCATATGTGTTATAATGGGGTTGCAAAACTAGGTTTGGTCTAAATCTAGTAGTATTTCTAGTGTTTCATTATTATTGCATGAATTTTCATGCAAATGTATCTGACAAAATGGACAAAACTGACAAATGAAACTGACAAAACACAAACATAGCAGGAGCGTTGACCTTGTTATATTGGGAATTTAATTGTTTAACAAAATAAACATCAGAAGTATTAAGATTTGGTATCCAGACAGAAAAGAAAAAAAGACACAATTAAGATATATACTGTGTTGTTTGTTATGGAAATAGCAGCTTTGAACTAAAAATCTTACATGCAAGTTTTCAAAATTTGAAATGTTCGAAAATATGTTTTGGGGCATTGAATATAAATATTCTATGTGCTCCAAACGGTTGCTTCGATAAAAATGACGAAATATATATTAATTCTAAAGTAACTGAAAATGAATTGCTTATATCAGAATTCCTTTCTATTAATGTATGTATATTATCCGAATAGAAAATAATAATCAACAGAAGCTATGCATATTTCACTGATGTTGGGGATTCTTGGTACTCTCTTGGAGGTGGTGCCTAAAAAATAGATAAACAATGGAATATTCAACACAAAAAATAAACTTTATATAAGACATAGCCACTATCTGAAATGTACAAACTTTAGATATACACTAATAACATACCAGCATTCAGTTTAATACATCAATTGACAAAGAATTTTTATCTTGATACTGTTGATGATGTAAATACAGAACTATTTTTGCCATATGAAATACGGTATCTTCATCTTAAAATCAGTGTAGAAGATAAAAACACTACTAAATGCATTTATAAGAATCTTACAGAAATCATTATGAACTTAAAAGTTATTGTGCTCACTCACAAAAAATTGTGTTATATGTAAATTTGAGGACCACTCATAAACTATCACTCACATTGATGTTGACATACAGTTCAGCACATATGGGTCTAAACAGCTTGAAGTCAGGTACACCCAGGCTTGCTGATGGTACAGCATTGCTTTTTCTGCTTGTTCACCAGGCTTGCTGGAGGTGCAGCATACAGCATGTATTGGTCTAAACTGCTCGAGGTCAGGATGATACAAGCTTGCTGATGGTACATCATACAGCAGGTATGGGTATAAAGTGTTTGAGGTTGCTGACGGTACAGCATACAGCCGATAATGGTAAAAACTGTTCGAGGTCAGGTAGACCTAGGCTTGCGGATAGTACAGGATACAGCAGGTTAGGGTCCAAACAGATCGGAGTCAGTTAGACCCAGCTTTTCTGCCTGTGCATCATACAGCAGATATGTATCTAAACTGCTTGATGTCAGTTAATCCCAGTTTTGCTGCTTGCACAAAATACAACACATATGGGTCTAAATAGCACATAACTAGGCATTCGGTTTTCAGACTAAGCACTAAATATGAATCTAAACTATATGTGGGAAAGTAGACCCAGGCATAATCTTGCTGCATTGTACAACAGATTTGGGTCTTGACATCAAAGACTCAGGCTCACTGATATCACAATATACCGCAGATCATACACTAAACTGTTTGCAGTCACATAGACCCAGACTTACTAGTAATACAAGATACAAAATATATGAGTCTTAACATAACATACTCGGGTATATTGTTATCATACTCCAGGTATGAGACTAAACAGTGTTTACTTATTTACACCAAGGCATGCCTCTGATACAACATACAACATATATGAGTCTAAACTGCTTGTGGTCAGGTGAAAATTCCACTTCAGTCAAAGCTGTTTAATGTTAAGTACTTCCCTATATGATCCAGTTGCGAATAATAGATGACAACACATTGATCTAATAATTTTTAGCCTTCTATACATTTTGTATAGTGATTGAAATCAAACTTTGAATTGTGCCAACATGAAAACTTTTGATAGGACTTTGATATCTCTCCTGCTGAATGAAGACATAACTTGATTTAATAATAATTGACATAACATACTTATTTATATTTGTTCCCAATGTTTCCACGCTTTTCCGATGTCTACCTCTACACAATTAAAAAGTTGACTAATTAGAGAGGAAACATCTTTTTTGAAGGATAAAAGGGCAGAAATGTGTGGCACTATTTTGGTGTATGACAAAGCGGCGTCTAAATAAAGATATCTTTCAATAAGATAAATCCACATAAAAGCGAATTTGAGTTCTTGTTCAAATTTTCTTTCAGAAATATGAACGGGATGCAAATGCAAGTAGTAATGTATGCACAGTTGGATATGATTATAAATGGATACAAGTCCTACACATTTATTTAAGAACATACAGAAATGAATGCATTAACACAGACTAACCGATGGCATTGAAAAAAATATTTTTTCTCTCCCTAATCGTTATCCATAGTAAGATCCGAGAAATCCAGACCTGAAACAAAGGACACAATTACATAAGACGTTTAGACTGTACAATACAAAAATCAACTACTATTATAGAGTTCCACAATTCCTCAATATCACATCATCCCTCGTGTAGTCTAGGTGTGTGTGTGTGTGTGTGTGTGTGTGTGTGTGTGTGTGTGTGTGTGCGTGTTTCTGTGTTATTCTAATTTTTAACGTAGCTTTAACAATTTTGGTCATATTGTCATTGTGATGTCTAGCACTGGGGCATAATGGTACAGATATGTAGTATGATGTCCCACCAAGTCACATTATCCTGACACCCGGATGACCAGTCCTAATACTAACCTTTTAAAACTGAGCGCCCAGCATGGCAACTGTTTGTACCATATTTGGTATAACTTGGCTGTGGATCGAACACACGATCACTCGCTTCTGTGGAGGACACTCTAACCACTAGACCACCGGAGCAGTCGTTACGGTGTGGTAAATGACCGCATTAAATTGCCTACATTCTGTCATTTCACTGCTACTTGCTTTAAGTAGCTTGGCATTAATTGGTACCCTACATTTATGTTTATAAATACTTTATACCTTAAATGATGGACAACGTTCCACAATATAAGGTTCCCTCATGTATGGCTACGATACACATCGTAGAGAAGAAAAACTGTATTATAACCACTACTAAGGTAACTACTATATGTATTAACGATGATAAATCCACTGAGAGGTCAAACATAACTACATTGATCAGTATAATCTATGAATGGAATCAAGTCCGAACATACAATTTGAATTAGTTAAATTGTTATCCAAAACTGTATTGTACAAATTAAACGCATTGATTCACTATACTGTTTGGTTTCAACAATTATCTTCATCACAATGTAACGTGCTCACGTCCAATGAAAAATAAATGGTATATAAACTAACGCTAGAAATTTGTCACAACAAATTATCAAGATATAACACATACCCACTGAAATGACATTCATGTCACATACTTTTGTTCAGTTATAACACCCTCCCCAGTAAAGTAAAAGTTATGTCGTCACATATTATTGTTCAGATATAACACCCCCATTAAAATAACATTTATGTCACATATTATCGTTCAGATAAAACACGTACTCACTGAAATGACATTTATTTCACGTATTATTGTTTAGTTATAACACATACCAGATTTCATGGCAATTATGCCACATTTTATTGCTTTTCTATTAGACATACCCACTGAAATAACATTTATGTCACATATTATTGGTTAGATATAAGACATACCCACTGAAATTACATATGTGTCACATATTATTGTTAAAATATAACACATTCCCACTGAAATTTCATTTATGACACATATTTTCCTTAAGACATAACACATTCCCACTTAATATTCTTTTAGGTAGCTTTCCTTGCTTTTTCAGCCGTATCAGAACAAAATAACAACATGATGCATAAATCATATGAAATGACCCATCTTTTATTAGATAAGTCGCATAAGGGGCATCCATAAGTGACGTCATGTGATTTCGGCTGATTTCCACCCTCTTGACACGTTGTCACAAAAAGTCAGACACCTCAAATATGACGTCACAATTCTCTGCTCACCTCCCCCGAAAAAGACATTTTTTTTTTAAAATGAAAATTTTAATTGTAAGCAATCAAAACATGAAGTGGTACTTTTTTAAAGATGTGCTTTTTTATGTGACGTCACAAACATTTTAACTAATAACACTGCATGAATTCCACCTTTGATTTGGTTTGGTCTTTTTCGTTTAAAATTGTTATTTAATGTGTTTTTTATGCACTAAAATGATTTGAAATTTGCCTCACTTTTGAAATATGAAACTCTAAAGCAAAATGTGCGGTACTTTTTTTCAATATAAAACTATGATGTTAGATTTGCCTTTCCTTTAAAATGTATATTTCCAAAGTAAAATATACCATTCTTGTTTTAAATATAAGCTATGTTAGATGTGCATTCTTTTCACATATAATATAATGATAATTCATAGTGATGTATAGATTTCTAAGTATAAAACTATGATGCTAGATTTACCATTGGTGTCAAATGTAAACTATCATTAATTTTAGAGTGATGTATAATCTTCCATTATTTTTAAATGTGAAAGAATGATAATTTAGAGTGATATATAATGTTCCATTATTTTAAAATGTAAATAATGCTATTTTTGAGTGATGTATAATGTTCAATTACTTAGTAAACATGACATTATCCTAATGTTTCTTCATTTAATTGTAAATTCTCATTTTTAAGGAATATATCTTTCTAATGTTTAGTAAATTCAGAACAATTTATTCAGAACAATTACCACAGATTTTACCTGTAATCTTTTTTATCCAGCTTTCATAAGGGTAAGAAAGTTGATAAACAGGAGGGTAGCCATCTTCAAAGCAGTTTGGGGAGCCCAAGCTTAATGAGCCCAACGCTTCAAATCTCCCATAATTGTTCCGACAGATCAGTGCGCCCCCAGAGTCACCCTGTCAATCAATTTATAACATGAAATTGTAAACCCATAAAAGGTTCGAAATCTAGTTACTTGAATTTGGTCTACAATGTTTCTGTTTTGTTTCCTTTCGTTGTAAATGATAAACATGACAAATGCTGACATTACTATTATATGGGGTATCAATTTTGATGGCTGTCATCATGGATATTTCTACATTTTTTAAAATGAAGCCTGGTTATAATAAATTCTGAATTAATATTTCCAAAAACATCAAGGTAGGAAATACTGATTTTCCTTTACATAACGTTACTTCACGTGTATGCATTACCAACCAGATATAAATAATATTTAAACTGCATACATTAAGGTTATCATTTGGATCAATTAATATATTTATTAATATTTTTTCCTCTACATACTCTTTTGGAAAGTTCTAATTAGGAGTTATTCATACATACTATAGAACATATAGACTATTTAAAATGAGGAACAATTAAAATTCAAACACACCAGTAGAAATATACCTAGTTGATGTTCCAATAACTTCAAAAATGAACAATGATTTAACAAAAAATCCTTTTGCGATACACTTAAAAATTCCAAATCATTGCTTTTGTTACATATGAAAAACTCTATTTATTTTCATCATGGGAATTCAGGTCTGTACAACACTTCATTTTAGCAGACATTTATCAAAGATGTATGCAAATCAGCAAGGCATGTAACCATCTAGTAACATCTCAGCATGCATGTACCAAGTTCCCACCTAATAATCACAAACCTCAGACAGTCAACCTTTAATAATCACATAAATCAGTCAATCCCCACTTAATAATCACATGCATCAGCCTATTCCCACTTAATTACATACATGAAACCAGATTACATTTAATAATCACATACATCGGCCAGTCCTCTTGAATGTCACATACAACATCTAGTCCCCACTTAATCACATACTTAAGTCAGTTTCCACCTAATAATCACATACAGCAGTTATTCCCACTTAATAGTCACATACATCAGCCAGTCAACACCTAGTCACATACATCAGCCAGATCCCACTTATTAAACGCATACATTAGCCAGTCTCACTTAATAAAAACATACACCAGCCAGTCCCCACTTAATCACTGAAACCAGCCAGTCCCCACTTAATCACACACTTCAATCAGTACCCACTTAATCACATACATAAGTCAGTTTCAACTTAATAATCACATACAACAGTTAGTTCCACTTAATAGTCACATACATCAGCCAGACGCCACAAAAAAAACATGTACTTGAGCCAGTCTACACTTAATAATCACAAACATCAGGCAGTCCCCTCATAACAATAATATACACGAGACAGTCCCCACATAATAATATCATACACTAGCCACTCACTACTTAATAATCACACACAGCAGTCAGTCCCCACTTAATTACATATTCCATCATTGCCCACTGAATCAAATACTTCCGTTATTCCCCACATAGGCACATGCATAAGTCAGTTTCCACTTAATAATAACATACATCAGCCAGTCCCCACTTAATAGTCAGACACAGCAGTCTTTCATGGTCATCTGTTGGATGATTCCTGCATATATATATGGAGTTGTATGGTATGGAGATATAGCATAGTTTATAGGCTTTCTCCCTATGAATCAGTATTACATTCAAATAAGGATTCAATAAAAGTCAGGGCTGTTAATATGGCATCATAGAGATGGTAATTTTATACGATAGACTGCAGTCTGGTATAATTGCTATTGATACAGTAGCATAACCCTCAATGTGACATATTAGCTGGTACCTGTAGCAGCATATCTGGTACCGTAACAAATTAGCTTTTACTGAGGCGGCATATATTGTGGCAGTATGCATTCATGTATTAATGTGAATTACAAACTGTACCAAACGACATGGACAATTAGTAATTCTGATCACAATGACATGACCAATACTCTTTCATTTATTTTTCTTAAAAAATTAATGTAAGGTGGTTTCATATCAGTTAAAAACTGATTTTGCTTCCTTAACACATTCAGTTACACCTAGCAAGTGTCATAACGTGGAAGGTAAGTCATTTAAAATTTGTACGTGTCATTTGGCAGTGTTGTACTATATATTTCTGCATCATGAATTTGACAATGACTTACATATGAATTACTGATCTTGTTCTGAAAAAACAATAATCCTAACACAAACCTACCTAAACATTTGCAGCCATTCATTTGGATATGTAGTATATTGTGGGAAGATAACGAAGTAAACAAACTTTTGTTTAATATAATATTTGTATATTTTCTATATCAAACACTATAATAGTGTTACATAAACATGGTAAACGTACACACCTATAATAGCCTGCCTACATAATGTCTTTAATACTTAGAGTGATAGTATTTTGCTTTAGTAAATGTCTCAAGAGTCATCTATGCACATTTACTAATTATAAATTAAACATAATTAAATGTCTATTGAATCATGATTATTGAATGCTATGCTCCTTAACTCTATTCCAGAAACGTACTTATGAAAACAATGTAGCACTATGGTCTTTGACATTGTGTATATTCTATGATATATAATTTGATATAACGACTTTTGAAAGTAATGATGATGTATCATAACTAAAAAAATGAATTATCGCCACTTGATATATGGTGAAGGGTACGCGCTCACTAATCAGTTAATACAAGGTAAGTCTAACGTAGAAATTAATTTAAGCAGACAATAACACTTGACATAAAAGATGATATAATTTCGGTTAATGAATGCTATGATAGCAAATAAGTTCATGTAAAATATAACAGAGTTTTTAATTCAATATATGACAGCAAATCTATCGATGCATGATAAATAAATTATAATATGATAATGATATCTGAGATATATATATATATATATATATATATATATATATATATATATATATATATATATATATATATATATATATATATATATCTATATATATATATATATATATATATATAAATATATATATATATATATATATATATATATATATATATATATATATTGTTTCGAATGGCTTATATACCAATGCAATATGTAATGGCTGATATGTGTATGCATTATTTCTTAGCTGACATAGCTAATTTGTGATCAATGGCTCATATGATAATGCTTTATCTTATATCTAAGTTGTTATTAATGGCTTATATGATAATGCTTTATCTTATAACTAATTTGTTATCAATGGCTTATTTTTCAATGCATTATATAATATCAGATATGTCTATGCAATATATATGTTAATGCTTTATCTGATAGCTAATTTGTTATCAATGGCTTATATGTATATGCATTATACAATCGCTTTTTATGTCTAAGTAGTATAGATGGGGAACCCTACAACTTTTTGTAAGCGTTTCTAGATGCCTATTCCTTAACAGTCGCTACGCTGCCAAATTCCAAGTGTACCAGGTATAAAGCAGAGGAACTAATTATGTAAATTATTGCGTCGACACATTTTTCTCTGAAATACACGGAGAACGAAACACTACCAGATGATAATATCCTCAGAGACAATAATGATCCATTGGGAGATGGTAGACACTAATCACCGGGAAAGAAATTAAATACAACCTCAGCTATCACATTCAATCTGGTGTGTTATGCCATTGATGGAAGTTACAAAACGAACAAAAGAAATATCGACTAAGGCACAACAAGGATATATTCTATATACTTCCACTCCTCAAGTATCCCCTGGCAGTTTGATTATACAAACACCCATCAACCCCGTGTATTTACGACTCCATAATTCGCTACTAACTAGAATGACTTTCAAACTTTCTGACCATATCGTTACCTTGATTGATTGATCCCAAGGAAAATTACAGTTAAATCTGTATGTAAGATCATTAACGCAAAAATATTTGACACTATGATGAAATGGTTATGTAGCTTAATTACTCTTTAAAATTATCAAATCTGTCGATGTTCATTTTTTTTACTAGAAATTACCCCTTCAGAAATAACATTATTTTGACTAGCATTTACCTTATCAGAACGAGCAAATATGTCATAATATACTTCAGTCGCATAATAAATGTATTATTATATATTATTGTGACCTTGATGAAATCAGAATTGGTGAAACTCTATCAAAGTAACTTAATCAGGCGATTTTCATTATTTTTAGTGGTAAACACCCTATCAAAGCTACGACATTAGACGACTTTCATTATTTTTGATAGTAAATACCCTATCAAAGTTACGAAATAAGACGATTTTCATTATTTTTAGTAGTATATGATTTTTAGTAGTAAACAAAATACTCTGGATCATTATTTTTATGATCTGACCTACTTCGCACTGTTATTAGGTTACTGGGAATCCGGTTATGTAACTTCGCTTTCTATAATCTTTTTTAGCAGTCTGATATGTGAATTATTGTTTTTGTTTGTTTCCTATTGTTTTTGATAAATACGCTCTTGCTGTAAACAAGGCCGGCAATTATTTTGATATCTGCACAACTTCAGTACATATCGCTTTGTCACATTAGTGTTAAATACATAACTCGGATACAACTCCACCGAGGATATATAACATTGTTAACAGAGATATCAACCAAATTCTAATGTACTATCGCGCTTATATATTTTGTACCTAGACTTATTATTCTTTCCTTTAAAAATAATTGCTTTGTGGAAATGACAAACACGGAAGTAAAATAACTACGGAATATAATATGTGTGACAAGGAAGTTGTCTCACCATTATCTACCCCGACCTTAATTTGTATTAAGGACTGTCCACACGGGTAGATGTATTCGTTTATGTATCGAAACTACTATTGTTTTCACAGACAATACAAATGTTTTACTCAATCCGTTTGATTTTATGGTTGATCCATAATTTTACTACGATTATATTTTTAAAATAAAACAGCACAGCAAGTAAGCCATGGCAATCGCGAATGAATGTTTTGAATTTCCAAGTCTCAATCTGCTTATGACCGCTAAGACTCGACTGCTTATCTGGGATTCATCGAATCTCAACAGATAAACACACCTTCCCGACTGATTCGCTCATGGCGTATGCCTTTTGCATCATCCAGGCGTAGATTTTGGGGGGATGGTATGCTTATCTGTTGAGCGTAGGATATTTCCTCTCTCTAAATAGTATATATACTGTCTTTGTCGTCCTACTATAAATACTGTTAATACTATCTGTATGTAAATTTATAATATGCCTTACTTAGAATTAAGTCAATTAAAGTTATATGTTGAATTAGGTTTGTAAATAGTAAATACAACGCTGTAAATATGCTTCAAAAAAGGAGGAGTCAACATTGACCCTCCTATTTAAAAAAAAAATATAATATTTAGTATATATGACAATGAATTACGAAAATATAAATAATGTCATTTCTGCTATTAAAAAATTAGAACCCAACGGCATACTTTTATCTCTGACGGGTGAAATAAATGCTGAAAATAATAGTTCATCTCTTGAAACACTACAATAGACAAAGGAAGAAAACTCATACACGCAACCATCAGACTATAGATTTAAAAAGAAGATTCAAATAGCAATGCATCAGTTAGACAACTAAACGATCTGAAACGACCATGAAATTTAGAGTTGTTCGTGGAAGTGAAAATGAAAGGTCAAGGATAATTCGCGAAGATTATACACATTCATGTTATCTCCCTTAATAATGTGTTAACATGTACGAAAAATTGGAATAATTACCTGTATTAAGATATGTTCAAAACAAAATTGTTGGAAAAGCTGATTATATATAATTTCTCCGACATATGGAATCGAAACTGTGCAAATACCGAAATGTTTCCCTGTTTTATATAATGATTGAAATATTTTTTCCTCAACGATTTCAACATTCACTGGTTTTACATATTTCGTAAATTTTGAATATTTTCATGTAAGACCGCGCTTAATATTTTGTCTTTGTTTGATAGCTTGAAGATTACATAAATAATTTTTTTTAGGATTTGCATTAATGTGAGCAATAATAAAACCATCTAAGATTTTTCCATTGAATCGTAAATTAATCTGTGACAATAACAATACTTCTAAGCTAAGCTTGATTATCAACAAAGCCCAACTGTTTTTTTTTTTCAGCCGACTGTTTCTGACTACACCAACACGAGATGCCATGTATTTCTTGATCGTAAGATGTTGCTGAAAATCTTGCTTCATTGATATATTGTAATAAATTTGGAGTATGTGTATTTTACAGCATCCTGTTTTTAAGCAATTCTTAGATTTATTTGTGTGAGTGTTTAGTCGTAGGTGCCATGGCAATATTACTAGCCTGAAATAGTTAGCCAATTGGTAGAAGCAAACGTCACAGAGCCGAGTGTTAGTGAATTTGAACCATGCTGGGGTCGTTAATAGTGAATTTAGGTACAAGCCGAAGGACTGTCCCTGGGGAAACATAGTCCATATTGAAATTCAGTGGTGTATACAAGTATTGAGATTGTAAAATCAGTATTTATGGATGGAAATCAGTAAATTATAGAATGGAATCAATAAGTTGGAACTTGGTAGGTACCGTTTATGTGTCCATAGTGGATAATGGGCGTATGTATATGAGCGTGATACGCCGGAAATTATGAGGATTGACTGGCTTAGGGTTGCGCAGCTAAATATTTCCCAGTTAGTAAGGGAATATTAGTGTAATTTCTATGGCATGACAAGCTGTCGGTACGGAAGTCGGATGATAATGAAGAAAAAGCATGCAATGGGGCAGTGAATGGACTTTTGGGCAAGTTGTCTCATCTCGGTCGCCAATTGATTAGAACAAAGGTTATTAAATATAGCAGACACGTCTCTCTTTCCATTGTACAACTCAAGTTGTATGGAAGTCTTTGGAAATTTTGGGAAAAAACATATGACTTCCAGCGTGACTCGCGCCAGGGTTTGAGACCTCTCGGTCAATCGGTTAAGTGAATACCCCTGTGCGTGTAACAATATATATATATATATATATATATATATATATATATATATATATATATATATATATATATATATATATATATATATATTAGTTGCTTAAACTATTATTTGTTTAGATTATGTAATAAAACCATTTTTGTACACATTATACACAAAACGTGGATTTCCCTCTGTTTCAAATACCACATCGAATACACGATGCTACGATGAACAACAAACGACATGCGAGTTTAATCACGGATCTCGAATATCGAAAGTATTTAATCAGAGTTAAAGTTATTAAACTAGCAAAAACAGGAAATTGGATTATTTGTCATAAATACTAGTCTATCCTCAAATGTAATTAAAAAGCTCATGTGAGTCAAAGTTCCAGACCAGGAATATTAACCGGAATTGACATCCGTATTACGAACAAGCGTACCTTGTACCCGCGGTTATTTATGGAATTTAACCGATAAATTCAATGCCAAGTGTTGAGAATCTGAATGCTGTGAAATTTTCGTCTTTGAACTGTGTAGCCGAGCGAGTAACAGAACAATTTACAAAAGCAATGCGTCGAAACGGTCTGACAGATCCAAGACGTAGCAATATATACGATTGGACTGAAGCAGCCACTCCAATAAATATAATTGATCATAATGCCCACGCAGTATGGCTACTTCAGAGTTCAGAATATGAAAAATGTAAATTTGATTAATATGTAAGACCTGACGGTGAAATATACCGGACGGAATCTCTTCATCAATAAATGATAAAAATTTACGGTCACGTTATTTGCAAATCCTTTCTCGAGAGAAAACAAATCTGAGGAAACCAACACGATTCGTATTTCTCTCAGATGTTCAAGATAGTTGTGTAGCATATAGACATGGTGGATTGTGTAATACGAACTATAATTCTAAAAGTGTTCTTCTTGGGATCTGGTTGCCTTTTATTTGGGTATGGAGAATGTGCTTGGAGTTCAAGGATTTGGACATCCCACACACAAGATAACACGAGTTTTGATTAAAGTCCCACTACCCGATTGTGATTTATCTGGATTCGCTCGTGTGGTATCACTCAAATTTATCAACGGACTCCATCCGATTTGTTACATTTGGTTTGGTAAACACTTTTTTAAAAAAATACTGGGCACCAATAGTGTTATTACCATATAGGATTGATTGTAAAATACTGATATCGTTGATTGTCGGTGTGGCAGTTATATCATATAAAGTGATTACCACAAAGCGATGGTGACAGTCTTGATAAAATTATTACCTATTATAAGAAACGATTTTCTGATCTTGACGAAGATTATATTGTTAAACTCTCTAAATTGATCCAATATGTAAAAATAAGACTGTCAACTTGAACGGACTAGACAGTTGGGGAAACACAACGCGAGTGATTGAATTATTTCGAACAAAATCAGAAATGACATACACTCAACAGAGAGATGAAACAAAGAGGTATTATTTGCAGCATTTGTTACAGCTTTTTTTGGTATATGGGTGACGCATGGACTCCTCATCGACTGGGTGAGAAATATATTCAAAAAAATCATCATTTGCAGTCAGATATTTATAGTGTCATTGCATATATTGAAATGTTTCCTGGTTGTATCTTACTCGAAAATACAGCAGAGAGGGTACGAAAACGAATTTGAATCTTGGTTGGTCAGAAATCTTAGTTTTGTTTTCTAACACCGTTGTTTCGGTTTCCTATGAGGCCTTAGTTCGCTAAAAAGACGCCTATAAAAAGTTGTATGGTTCACCTTCACTACTACCGTCTATGCAATATATAATGATTAATAAGTTAATGTTTTATTTTAAATCTAATGTGTCATCAATGGCATATTTGTCAACGCTTTATCTTATAGCTAATTTGATATTCATGGCTTATATGATAATGCTTTATCTTATAGCAAATTTCTTATAAATGGCTTATCTGATAATGCTTTATTTAATTACTAATATGTCAATCCATTGTATAATGGCTTGTACGTCAATGCATTATATAGTAGCTAATACGTTAATGCTTTATCATATAGCTAATTTGAATAAATCTAGTATATGTCAATGCATTACATAATGTCTTATAAGTTAATGCATTATCTTCTATCTAATTTGTTAGCATGGCTTATGTCAATGCATTATATCATGGATTATATGTCAACGCATTATATAAGTGCTAAAATGTTAATTATTTTTCTTAAAACTAATTTATTATCAAAGGCGTGTATGTTAATGTATTATATAATGGCTGATATAATAATGATTTATCTTACAGCTATTTTATTTCAATGCCTTTTACGTGAATGTATTTTATAATGGTTGATATGTTAATGCCTTGTCTTATAACTAATTTGGTATCATAGCTTTCTATATCAATGCATTATATAATGACTTGTATGTCAATGCTTAATTTTATAGTTAATATGTTTTCACTATGTTGTATGTTAATGCTTTATATAACGGCCGATATGTTAATGCATGATAGAATGGCTTACATGTAAATGCATTATATAGTCTCTAATATGGTAACGATTTACCTTAGAGGTAATTTGTTATCAATGGCTTATATGTCAATGCATCATATAATTGCTGATATCTTAATGCTTTATGATATATAGCGGAAATATCTAAACATTATATAATATACCTTTTGTCAACGCGTTTTCAAAGGCATATATCTGAATGCTTTGTTTTCTAGCGAACTTGTTATCACTGGCGTATATGTTAACATATATCATAAAGGGCTGATATGTCGCTGCATTCTATATTGGCTTAAATATTTATGCAGTTTATAATGTTTGATATGTCAATGCATTATACAACGGCTGATATGTTAATGCTTTATCTAAAAGTTAGTTTGCTATCAATGGCTAATTTGTGAAAGCATTATATAATGGCTGATTTGTATTTGCGTTTTTTAAAGGCTTATATGTCAATTCATTATATAATTGCTGATATGTTAATACATTATCTTATAATTAATTTGTTCTCAATGGCGTGTATGTCAATACATTATATAATGGTTGATACGTCCATGCATCATGTAATGGCTCATATGTCAATGCATTATATAATTGCTGATATGTCAATGCATTATCTTATAGCTAATTTTGTATCAGTTGCTTATATGTCAATGCATTATCGTTAAGCTAGTTTATTATCAATGGATTATATGTGAATGCATTCTAGCATACTAATGCATTATATATGTCAGAAATTTGAAGGCATTTTAGTATGCCTGATCTGTTAATGCCTTATATTAAAGCTTATATGTAAGGACATAGCCTATATTTTTATCAATAATTATATTTTAGTAATTTATCAGTTGAAAAGTGAAATTAACTAAATATTATTAAAATATATAATACATTGATGTACAATTCCAAAGATATTGCATTTTAAACTTACAAATTGTGGCTAAGACATTTAAAAGAAACAATATTGAAGAAAATGGGTCAATGTGACTGTGGAATGATATGGACTTGGCAAAACTTACATGACATAGTGGTGAAGCAAAATTCTGGTTATCCACACAGACAGTGATTTTTTGTGGAGTAAACCCAAACTTTTTTCTGTAGATCTGGTCACATTCATCTTTCTGGTAAAGGTAAACACGGACTAACTGGAGCTGTCCTAACCAATTATCTATTACAAAGAAAATCATCCCATTTTACAAAAAAATATTAAAAAGAATATATTCCATGCTGCCCAAAGTGCAATGTCTTCAATCATATTAACTCATGACACAAAAGCCCCTTAGACCGTGACCTAAAACAATAGCAATACCCGCCATTTCCGACATGTGAAAAATCTAATTCTAATATATGTATAAAATTTAAAGAGGCAACACAAGGACATCATCACAATTAACATTATAAATGAATGTCTCAAATTAATCCCAACACGCTACTCTTCGCCGAGGGTAAAATTCATATCGAGACATTAATCTAGAATGCATATATCACCATTCCCGATAATTTAAGATTTACAATAGAAAATCTGGTTGAATGTTTCATAAACTACATACCTATCAATATTGTACATTTTCACGAAAAAAGAACAAAAATCACAAATTTGACCATCATCTTTCATTTCGTTATCTTGAGAACAGTAGCTAATATTTGTATTAATACTTGTATCACCCTACACCACCCATAGGTTACAAAAATGATTATTGAGATAAAGGGTTAAAAGCATAATGTGGTTGCGGCAAGTGTGATCACTATATTACATGCACGGTTTGCAGCATTCATTGAAAATATATACATGTATATATATATATATATATATATATATATATATATATATATATATATATATATATATATATATATATATATAAATATATATATATATATATAAATATATATATATATATATATATATATATATATATATATACATATACATATATATATATATATAATATATACATATATATATATATATATATATATATATATATATATATATATATATATATATATATATATTGTGTTTTGAAGTCTTTGTCGATAACTGTATATTTAATATTTAGATATTTAGATACAGCTATAAATAGACCTTTACGAATTTTAAGTTTTGAAATAAGCCTTAAGATGGAATGAAAACATTATTTCATTTAAAACTTTACACATGGTTGTCATTAAACATTGAAGAATGGTTGGTTTACTAATTGTTGTGACATTTACATAGTAAACGAAGTCAGTGAAGCATCACTAGCTTCACAAAACATGTTGCCATAATGTATATTATTAATCTGAAGAATAAAATACAATTCATATGCTGAAGATTGGTGATTTAAAAATAAATATATTATTACTGTGATTTTCCTCTTTTGGAATTATGTATTACCTGTATTTACTAAATTATGATCATATCCCCATCCACTAACATAACATTCTGCATTATGTCCTGCATTCAGCATTTCTTCAACAGTTCGTCTGGATGCAATGCAAATAGGTCGCACATAGTCATTAAAGGAAACTGGTTGACTGAAGTAGAGTAAACCGATGTCATTTGTTATTTGATTTTTGTGGAGTGGATGCCTATGTGACCGCGTTGCCATGTATACATGATTATGATTACCATTAGGAATGTATTGTTCAACTTCTATTGCCCCAACTCTTATAGAGTATCTAACGTTCTCCCTAAAAAAGAAAAAAAATGGAATACAAGCATTTTGCAATATGAACAAGATACAGTTTCATATATATATATATATATATATATATATATATATATATTGATGAAATCTAATTAACACCATAAACTGTAGCTTTATAGTCAGTCAAGGAGCTGAATGACATATCCTTTTCACATGTTTTATATGAAAATTGACTGTAACTCCAATTGTTAATCAGTCATCTGAGTTAACATATCTAGGTTTGAACATCTTGTATGAGTCATCCGAATGAATCGAATGAAGTTTCGAACAGCTTTCGACAGTCGTGTAAATCGATTTGCTTATTGGCTTGCAGAGCCTTTGCCAGTCATGGGAATGAATGGATAACAGTTTCGAAAGCCTTTGTCAGTCATGTTGATGGACTTGAATATCTTTCACCAGTCATGAAATGAATCCAATATGGATCTAAATCAGCCATAGTCTGCGTTTTGAAAGAATTGTTTATAATTCTGAACAGCTTTCACCAATCTCATGAATGGATTGCATCTGGGTTTGAATAGTCGTTCTCTAGTCATGTGAATGGATAACAAATTAATTTATATAATATCGAGATGCCTATATTACATTTTCACAATCTGTATAGGTAGCATAAGTAATTAAATCATTCTTAGTGGATCAATGCCTTGAACTTGCTTGTAGTAGTCTCAGTAGTGTTTTTCTCTTCTCTTATGAGATAATGCGAAATGTGATAACTGTATTTATGTTTGTTGGTGTTCTGTCAGTGTCTGATGCAAATGTGCTAGTGTTAATGACTCAAAACTGTCCACCAAAATGTTTTCTGCCTCGTCTTAGATTATTGTTGCTGACTGGCTGTTGAGACATCCAATGACATGTATTATCCAGTCAAATTTTCAACGTTCTTTAAATGTAGATTGTACACAAAGCATTATCAATTCCATTTTGCCTCGTTCCAAACAATGACATTTTTTTTTTCATCCAAAGATTCATTCATGTGATACACTGGTTATTTAGATTTTGTCATCTTACCATTGAGAACCAATACTTGCTTAGATATTAACAAAATTTAAATGTTGATGCCAAAACTAACATAATTTATGCCAATCAAGATAATGAAATGTCATGCACAATCGGTGAACCCAGGTATGATCACATGCTCACAAGAAGACGTTTATCAGAAACATACAACACTCGAAACATGCTGTAAGGAAATTATGCAAAGGAGAAAGGAAATGCTTAACAAGACAAAGATGTACTGAAACAACAGTCATCATACAAATGCAATGTAATAAACGTTCATTTAAGCTGTGCAGTGTGCAACTGTGATAACCAACATTTTAAAGGAAACATAATAATGGAGCATGACAACAATAATATCAGCTAGAATTAATATCTGCGATGATCCTATTAGGATGTATAATCCATTCATCAGAAGCAAAGTACGAATATGTTTACTTACGTTAAGCAATGGGCAGCCGTGAGGATCCAGTTTGGGTGTATAATGAAACCACCACAAGTATACTTTCTACCATGATAGATTGCTACCTGCCAAGGTAACTGCCCAAGTACTGCATCACGACCGTGAAGAAGTTTCTGCATTCTGCTATCATCAAATATGGTGGCTCCACATTCTAAGAAAAGGAGAGTAGTGTAAATCAAATTTATATCAATTACATTAGTTATCAGTGTCTCGTGGTTTCATATTTAGTAAACATAACCTCATGCAAAATAATGTTTCATATTATAACAGTGATTGCCAATGGCTACGTGAGATGTGATTTTATGAAATATATGAACTGACGTGCATTGTGTGTGCATACTGATGTACATTATGTTGAAGTAAAAGGACAGGTTCACTGACAGTACAGACAGTACAGTTCAAACAAAATCCAATTCATTAAACGTTATACATATTAAACGAATGGTACTGTCTTTATATTAACAGCTTATGTCTGCCTCGTACAGATTGTAAGAAGGGTAATATAGCCAACATATATAATGTAATGCAACAACTGCTGTTTTTGGAATTTCTGCAGATACGTGAAGGTACAACCAATAGAGTTGGAAATACAGTAGTGTTTTATTCCGGTTTAATAAAATTTTGCATGCTGTGTTCTCCACATTTGCTAATAAATCAGACGATGGCAAAAGATAGACAGACAGATAGATAGATAGATAGATAGATAGATAGATAGATAGATAGATAGATAGATAGATAGATAGATAAATAGATAGATATATAGATGGATGGATGGATGGATGGATGGATAGATAGATAGATAGATAGATAGATAGATAGATAGATATTATAAACTATATAGATATATAAATAGCTAGATTGATAGATATGTAGAGAGCTAGATATATTATAAAATATATAGATAGATAGATATATGTAAAAGATGTAGATTTTAGAAATTAGAGTAAATATTCCTTTGACATATGTTTGTGTGTGTGTCTGTAAGTGTTTGTGTGTGTAAAGGATACTTCTAGCTTTGATGGTAGCAGACCTATCAAGTGACCCATCTTCCATCATTGTTATAAATGTGTTGCTTTTTAGGTTTGTTCTTTCCATTATCTTCACTATGGTCAACTACGATAGAAATCTTTTAGTAACATTTGTTTATGGAAATATGTACTTTTTCAAATATGCTTGACCATGGATAAAGAACCCATCATGACTGTGTTGTGTCATTATGAATTATAATTGGCAGACACACAAGTCAAATATTGTTTAAAACAATCCTGTATTCTTTTATGTTTTTTAACGTGGACACACTTAGCAGTAATAAACTACCCACTTGTTCTGATGTTTCAAGGATTTTATTTTTCTATGTATATCCCATAATCTGAAAAACAACCGTAGAGTTAGAAAGCAATGGACTAAGCAAAATATAGTGTCAACCATGTACATTATTATCGGTAGAAATGGCCAAAGGGTACATTTTTATTGTAAGTCCTGTTCTGTATATTTTGTATGAAAACGGCCACAATATTGTGTATTGTGAGCTTGTAAAAAGTTTATATTGATCGATAATAATTCTTACCAAAGCATGTGCACTTAATCAATGCAAACGTACAGGATCCACTGGAAAAAAGACAACGCAGAATAGAAACAACATCAAGATGAAATTCTGTAACAAAAAGTGAGTATGTAAATGTAT
This sequence comes from Unio delphinus, assembly GCA_029339505.1. NCBI lineage: Eukaryota > Metazoa > Mollusca > Bivalvia > Unionida > Unionidae > Unio > Unio delphinus. The sequence continues at coordinate 4,476,887 of JAQISU010000136.1, forward strand.
TGCCAATGGATGCCTTTACACAGTGAGCAGCGTTGTCAAGGATATAATTCAGCTCATTGATAAACATTCAAAGCTACATTATTCCAATGCAAGCAACATACACAAACTTTAATGAATGAAGCACTTTAAAGTAACAATAAGGCATGCAGGTTTTAGCAAGTTAATATTTGTTTCTTATATTCCAAGACTGCACAGGAAAAACACAGTTGCTATTTCAGTGTAACTAAATTAGCATGCATTCAAAACAAACCTGTTGATAAAAATATTTAAAAAGGACTCACACTGATAGATGATAGCCTGGGACAATAGAGGTAACATAATTCGAATGAGGGGTCAAAACTGTACCCTGACCATCGGTGTATGATTCGTAATGGCTAGCTGTCCTGAAAAAAGGTACAATCGATATTATTTAAGAAAAGCAATATCACAAGAATGGAATTATAGGTGATAATAAATCTGAGATGTATAATCTAAAGAAAGAAAAATGCTAGTCATTACCAGAACAATTGTATTACTATCACAGATATTTAGCTTATGTCCATCTATCAGCTCTTTATCTTGTGAAATAGCAAAATTAAACAATGTAATCCTTAATTTTGCCATCGTCATTTACTTTATTATATAATCGTATCTGCTGTCAAACAATGTGTCGCAAAATGAGAGTAAATGAAAAACACCTGGATGACAAAGATTTTATTTTACGATTATTGCTTGTATAAATAAATGTTGATAAAATGACAAATTTAATCTGTATCAATAGTATGCCTTCGACAATGAATTATCCGATCGATTCTACTAACCCCTGTCCTGATAATGAACACAGCGAGTCAGCTAGACTTTTATTCATGTTGTTATAGCAAACTGGGAGATAAGTCGACAATTGAGAATGGTAGATCTTTGAGAGGTTGTCTGTAACAATCACTGAAAGAAAACAAATCAGAGTCGTATTTAAAACTTTATCGATTAATTGGCACATTATTAAGATGTTTATTCTTGATTCTTCCTAGCGTAATCTTGTCATCTTAATTCTTTGATTTATATAAATTTATACCGCCGTGTCTTCTTCTGGAAGACCAAACATATTAATCATTTCATAACTTAATTTATTATTGTTTAATGTAAGTACTAGTTGCGAGTCTGTCTTGATTTTTCCACAAACATTCACCAACATAAATCCAAAGTTATTATGTACTTCTAAAACATGTATGCATGAAGATGATATCCAAATGTATTGTGTATCTATAAAACAAGTATGCCTCCAGGTAATATAAAAAATTAGTGTGTACCTATAAATTATGCATGCTTCCAGATGATATCCAAATTTAGTGTGTACCTATTTAGTGATTTACGTTTATTTGATCTAACAAAGTCCTAATCAAAATTAAAATTTGCTCTCATGCCAAAATGTAAACCCAGAAATGACCACATAATCCTGACCACCTTACTTACAGTTATATAACATATCACCACATCATTTGATCACCTGAATTACAGTTATCTAACAGGACACCATATCACATCATCTCCTGGCCTACAGCTATCTAACAGATCACCATTTCACATGATCTCATGGCTTACAGTTATCTAACAGATCACCATATGACATGACCACCTGGCTTCCAGTCTAACAGACCACCATACCATATCATTAAGTAGACTTATAACGAGCAAAAACTATTTATATTGTTTCTTTAACGTTATACCATTTTACCTAAATTAATAGTGATTGCATAAAGATTATTTCATTGAGTTAATACATGCTATACTTTATGGTGAATATTTCTTATTTTTCAAACTAATAACTGATCCATATCAAAGATAAGTAATTTAAAAACTTGTATCTTGTGCTAGCTATATCCTGTATATCTCATGATGTCTGTAATGTTTGTAGTTTTAAGAGTTTTACTTGCCCCGAATTTTCATTCTGTGTGCAGGTAATATCCATTATGTATTTCAAGCGTCTACGTACCCATTTTAGATATCTGGGCATTTATATTTGTGTCCGGTGTATGATGTAATTTCCAATCGAAACGACATGTACATTTGCGCAATGATGTTGTGCATCAAGTTTAAAAAAATAAATGTTCGTTGTTCTTGTAGGATTTCACACTATTTCTAAGCACACGGTAGACTATACAAGGCGGCCAGTAATAATGGTGTTGGCATAACCAGAAAGAACCGCCGAACCATGAGAATCTACTGACAAACTTTCTCACATACCCATGGGCCGAATCTGAGAATCGAACTCACACAGACCGAAGTGAGAAGGCAGTGATCTGTAACTGAGTGCGCTTTAGATCACTCGGCCACTTGGGGCCCCTAACATTGTAAATGAAAGTAACATACTGTTTGTAAAAAAATGAAAGATCGCCTGAGTTTTAAAATATGTGTTGAAATAATCAACAAAAACATGCATCTGCAACCTGAATAAAGCCCGATTTATCAGGTGTTAGCACCTGTCAAGACGATAGTTACATTATGCAAGAAAACCATCGTTAACAATTGATTTAATAGCGAGGAATCTGACTTTCTCCAAGTTCCTTTCAATGTAACAAATGGAAACTAAATGCCTTTTTCTAGGAGAGACCGAGACAGACAACATATGCCAACCTGGAAAAGTGTCCAACTTGATCATTCCCAGAGCCTGCATCACTCCTGGCCCGATAAATCTTTTAAGAGTATCACTATAGTGAACGATCAAACATTTGCTGGAAATCCAGCCATTTCCGGTACAATTAGGCTTTTGTGATCAAATTATCTGATTGATATGTAATTAGGGGTATACAAATGTTGAAATAAATATGCAGAAGTTTTGAAATTTATTTAATTAACAAAAATTCATATTAAAGATATTTTGTGAAACCAACATAATGTTGACTCTAGGAAACGCAGCTCGATGGATGGACAGGCAAATCGATAAATTGGTTACATAATTAACAGTGAGTTCAGCTGATTTTGGAACCTAACAAACCCCTGTTAAATAACCAAATGTCATTAGAGCTCACATTTCAGAGAGAACATAATATATAACCACACATACAAATTTTAAAATTATGAAATTGCCACCTTGTAAGATTGACTTAAGAAAGATGTTTGATATTTGTATTAATATAATATCCCTATATTGTATGATCTATACGAAAAGGAGATGGGCAATGACAAGTTAGAATAATATGCAGATACATAAAACAGACTGATTTATATGGTATCAGTTGTGACTTACCACAGCCATACTCATCTGACTTGTCACCACACTGTGGGATTCCATCACATCGTAGGGAAGCAGAAACGCAGTCGTGGTTAGTACATTCAAATTCACTGGAGGAGCAGTTAGCTGTAAATGCATAACAACAAATTTAATTGTATAGGACAGGTATAGACTAACACTGACAATGAAAAGAAGAAAATAAGTGAAAATGTGATCACAATGAAGGTTAGTAAATTCAAATTCAGGGGGGCCTGGGGGCAGTCACATGAAAATATATAATAGTAAAATTAATTTCACAGGACAGTAGAGGATACAACTTATTATTAAATTTGTGCTTGCTTCATTAGTTTGATTAGGGTTTATAACGTAGTTATTACATATCTTAAGTCGTATCGCTACGATGTCTGTAGTGAGGCAGTTAATCATGAATCCAGAACTGGGTATCGTCCCGCAGACATGTAGCATGATGTCCCACCCAGTCACATTATCCTAACACGAGGCCGACTAGTTCTAACACTAAACAATTAGTGATGAGCGCCAGGCGAGGCAGCTGTTAGTACCATTTTTGTAAGTCTTTGGTATGACTCGGCTGGTGATCGAACACACTTCTTCCCGCTTCCGCGGCCGACATTCTAACCACTAGGCCACTGGAGCGGATCGATGACGAAAAGAACAAAATCAATACAGACACAAAAATATATTTACAAGGCGAGAAATGAGCAACAATGAGAAACATATGAGATAAATACTTATAAAAATATAAAGGGACAGATAGAGCGCGAAAAGAAAACATTAAAATATAAGCCTACAAACAGATAACGCATGATATAATGCATATATTGCTGAAACAAAATGTGAATATACTGTCAAGAGAAAGCAAGCATATAATGAGACTGATATGATAAGAAAACAATAAAGTCTCAAAAAAATGAATCTGAAAGGTAGTATTGGTTTCTCGCAACAATATAATCAAATTATCAGAATTTGTTTTTTGCAAGTCACACGTATTTGAAAAATATTCACCACAAGGTCCTGTTTATTTTATTTCTTCAATATCATCATCTTTTGTAAATAAGAATAGATAGTTCGAACTGTGGCTGTTGACACACAGTGAACTCATAAGCCTGGTTCCTTCTTTATGATTCAACGTATTAGTCATTACTATATGTATAAGACTCTAAACTAATATAAGATTTATGACAAGTGCCGCTACACTGCTAGGTGGATAAAACAGACAATGTTGCCAAAGGGTGGACAGCTAAACCTGGTTTCCTCTGTAAAGGAATTTCTGCTGAATCATGCGGCAGAGTTCTTAATGTTTATTCTTCTGGCTGACAATCATTTGGCACATTAAAATAAATGTAAATATCTTGTAATTTAACAACACTGGTCTAGTTGATGTGATAAACTTTCATTATATCAAAGATTCTCTTCATATGTCTTGATCTTTTTGTGTTAGTGAATTCACGATGTAATCGATAAGACTGCAATTTTCCCTCACTTAAGTTTAACACATATGCGAATAATGATATGATCAACCATCACCCCATCATGTCCTGAGGTTAGTTGCACGATGCAAAGCTATTCCTGCAGCTATTGCTACACACATGCCTGTACGTGGGTATGGAGTTTTATTGTACTGGACTGAAGTGTCAGACGGAAAATTTTATTATCATTGGTCACTGAGCAGATCTATTTTACTGGTCGAATTCCTCTCCTCTGCAACACAAGGAAGGACTCGGAAAATGGGCTCTATATATTTCCAGCAGCAACAAAACCTTGATTAGAATGTTGTGAGCATTGCAAGCTTTCTAGCATGAAACAAAAAACTATTTGTGTCCAAAAGCCCGACACGATTTTATTCTGAATACAGTATCTTCTCGAATATTACCTACAAGGTTTTATCAAATACGACATGAATGAAAAACTTTAATTGACCATTGTGCTTTAATTATAAATGTTATACATATTTATAAGCAGTAAGCCATTTTTCTCAAAACCGCTCCAGTATCCTAGTGGTTAGAGCGTCCGATCGCGGAAGCGGGAGGTGGTGGCTTCGATCCCCAGTGGAATCTTACGAAAGACTTAAAACATTGGTTATACCACCTGCCTTGGATGGCAATCAGTATTTATATGTTAGTGTTGGTGTCAGGATAATGTGATTGTGTGTTACATCATATTAACACAGTGGTAGATACCACTATAAGCTACCTCACATTAGACATCATAAAAGTCTTAATCAAACAAGCAAACATTTCGCTCAATGAGAAACTAAACATATACTCTGATCATACAGCTGAAAAGGGAATCAAGTAAAACATATGATGATATGTGATAAACAACCATCTTTTAGATAGGTTTAAATTCTACATTAGGTCTGCTATGGTGATGTGTTGAATCTAATTCAAATGTGAGTGAGTACAATTTGCTAGTTTGCACAGATTTATGTAAACAACGTAGAAGGCAATATGTCAAGTTAAATAGATTCAATGGACACAGTGATAAACCGATGCTATCGATTCCAACATGCCTATTTCGCCTCACAGGTTTGTACACACCAGCAAGATACTTACGCTCCTCTTCTGACAATCATATACTCATTAGTCCCACCTTGAAAAGGAAGTCATATGGACAATGTTCATTTGCATACCAAGTCACATCAACTTCGAGCAGATTGCCCATTGATATCATTCACAATGTTCCTTTTCAAGAGTGCTCTTAAAATTCACTTTTTTCAACTACAAGAACAAACTTTAAGATCTAATAAAGTTTCCTATCTTAATATTTTCATCAATTCTTTTAATATTTTATCATTTCATGGTGCTTGTTGTATGATTGTTTTTGTAGCCATTTCATGATAAAGTTTAAGCTATACAAAGTTGTTTGTATTAGTAATAGTAGTAGTTTTAGTACTACTACTAGTAGTAGTAGTAGTAATAGTAAAAGCAGTAGCTAAAATGCAAATTTTAATTTAAAACCCACCCCAAATCATAAGTACCCATAACAATAAATTAAATGAAAATATTAAAAGAGAACACAAGAAACGTACCACAGTTCAATTCATCTGTACCTCCTTGGCAATCCGGGATCCCATCGCAGAAGTACATGGTTGATATACACTTTTTACTGGATGGGCTGCTTGTGTTGGCCCGGTCTTGGGGACATAGCTGTTCACCTGAGAAACACTCTGAAGTACAAAACAGAACCAGCAGCAAACAAGTATATAACATTGCACAATTATGCAGTATATCCACATACCAAGTCCAGGGATATATTACTGTATCTAGTTTATGATAAAACCAGGGACCTATTACGGTATTTCTCCCATAACAAGGCTAAATGTTATAATAGCATTTCCTCCCAACTTGGATTGAAAATAGATAGTAGGGTTTGTCTCAGTCAATCACCTTGTAGCTTTCATAGAGTTAACACAATCACTGCACTCTCCAGTAAAAGTAGAGTTAAAATGTAAAGGAAAACATTTTCCTTTAATTTGTAATTGTACAAGTCCTTAGAATTCTCTGGATAATTTTGTTGCCAGTTGCGCTGCATTTAAATATGTGAAGGGATCGAATAATCTATCAAAACGTTTGATACAGTTGAGTATTTTGATATCTAAATATTATGATCATTTATGGCAACATTTCTGGCTTTGGTGAAAAAAGGATTGAACAATTTTAACATTCTAAGACAACAGTTGTTTTGTCATAATAAACAATTTTTGTCAATAGCAATTACGGAAATACATGGCATTCCGTTACAAACAGTTGCAGAATTTGTTACACACCATAAAACGGGGCATAACTCTAGCAACATTACAGAAGCAGAATTATTGATGAGCATTCTCATCTTTGGACAAAGCCAATAAAGCATTCTCAAAGTGTTATGGCTGTCCATCAATAAGTGTGAGATCAGTATTGCGTTCACTGTTTCATGGAAATGAATTAAACGTCATACTAGTTGCATTAGGAGTTGGATATCAGTGAATCGTAAAACGTTTACGGGTAGCTTTCATAGTTGTATAGTAGTCCATCAAAATGTATCCTGGTGTCGTTCATAGTTGTAGGGCAGTCCATGAAAATTGATATTGGATTCATTCATAAAAGTTGATATAATTTGTAGTCATAATTTTTTGCCAGTTCATCAAACATTCCTACTGGCTTCATTCAAAACTGTATGGCAGTCCATCAATAATTGATATTTACATTCCTAAGACTTTGTCACCTTTAGCAGCAATTTGAAACTGACAATAACTTCTTAAATTAAACTCAGATGAGGATCATAACATTTAGTTTCATATAATCTATCAGTCAATACTGGAACAACTGTTACCTAAATTGCATAGCTTCCCCTCTCCCAGATCAAGCAACTTGTTAATTATAGATCATTATATGACAATATCTGTTCAATGAGAATACTATTTCTTAGGAAAATTTCTTGCCATCATTACTACAATTTTAAATGATACAAAGGGACATAAACAGTTCCTAGATCAGAATGGTCTGTTAATATATTGATCTTCAGAAAATCGCTTAAACATCTATTAATTTTCATTGTGATCTGTCAGCATGTCTTACCATCATTTATACGTGTGTCATACAATCATTACTACAAAAGACATCCGGGTAATAGTCGCAAGTCAGGTAACATGGTAAGTACAGATAATATCTATGAGTTTATAACCATCATTACTACAAAAGGCTTCATGTAGTATTATCAAGTCAGGCAACATGATCGTTGCAGATATTTTCTAAGTATTTTGTTTACCAGCAGTACTACAAAAGGCAGCCTGGTAATAGTAGCAAGGTAGATAACATGATATCAAAAGATCATTTCTAAGTGTTTTTACTCTTTCTCTACAATTAGTAGACTGAAAGTAGTAGTAAGTCAGGTATAATGATAATTGCAGATCATTTCAAAGTGTTTCTTACCATCATTACTAAAACAGGCAACCTGTTACTAGTAGCAAGTAAGTTAACATGATAATTACAGATCATGTCTAAGTGTTTTGTACCATCATAAATACAAAAGGCAGCCTGATAATCACACCAGGAAGCATGAAAATTACAAATAACGTGTATGTGTTTATTGCCATAATTAGTATATTAGGCACCCTGGTAATTGTGTAAGTCAGATAACATGACAATTACAGATCAATTCAAAGTGTGTCTTACCATCATAAATATAAAAGGCAGCCTGGTAATTGTAGTGTAAGCCTTAATCTAAATAGCTTTCAGATATCACTTGACAGTACAAGTAAACAGATATCCAGCACATCACTAGATCTGATACACACTGACAGCTGATTTATGATATACATTCACTGGGGTCTAAGGCACACGGAAAATATACTCTAAATACTAACTTTGCACCCGTTTATAGCTTTTTTGATGTATTATATTCAATACATTCTATATTACGGCTTCTGCAGTTATTATTCAATAACAAATAATATTACATAAATATAAGCAAGTCAGGTAACGTGATGATGAAGGATGATTTCAAAGTGTGTTGTACTATCATTGCTACATAGGGCAGACTAGGAATAGTAGGAAATCAGCTAACATGAAAATTACAAATGATAAACAATTGTTTCTTACCATCATGACTACATAAGGCAGCCTGGTAATAATAACAATAGTCGGTACTTTTTGTAGTCTTGGTAAGGATCATACTACAACTGGAAAGGTCCATATCATTACTACTGCAAGATAGTTCCATGGCTTGCTGTACTGGCTGGTGCCATGAGTTGACAAACGCACCTTGGAATCTTCCACTAAAATTAATTTAATCATGTTCATTATCTTGAATCGAATTATCAACTGATTGGCATTACTGTCACAGCATATTCAATGAAATTCTTCATTTTGAGAAACTGAAATTACTCGCTTTGCAAAGGAATCAAAAAAAGCTTTATAAAAAAAATATTTTTTTAAAATAAAACACAATGTGTGCATTATTGGTCCTGACATATATGAAAGCCATACTTACTAGTAACGCAATTTATTGCAAACTAGTTCAACAATCTTGATGTTGCCTTTCATCAAACTATTTTTGCTCATACACACTGGCCTCCATAGACCCTTGTAGAAAATAGCAATACTGCCATAGGAACCATCCCCATTGATTAACTTGATCTGATAGTCAGCTGTGGCTGTAAAAATGACAGAAAGGTATATTGATTTTATTTTAAATGTGTGACAAAATGGTTTCAATTTGCATGATTATTGTGATGGTGTTCAATTGAACTTGTTTCAAAAGGAAACTGTTATGTGAGACCTCCTAACTTGAGAGAACATATTTTTAATGCGCAAATAATAATGATCATATAGTATTATGACCTTTTTATGAAATACAACCTGTCTTGAGAGACCATACTTTTTAGGCAGAAGGTGTAGTCTCTCAAGACAAGTTATGCTGTATAATACCATAAAACATATTTATTCCGGTTTTTGTATTCTTTTAATATCATTTGCACTGCATTAGTTCTGCAAGTAATATCTCATTTTAGCTTATGTTGTAAAATTTTGTATCTTAACAAGAGCAATCTAATTTTAACACTGAATAGGATTCGCTGTTCCCTTTGGTGGACAGAATAATCCGTACTTTTGTAAAGTTAAGATTGTGTTGGCACGGTCAAGCAAATTTTAGTTTAAAATTCATTATCAAATAATGTCACGACAGCATAGTATCTTAAAAACATTAACTACCGTTAGTAATTATAATTGAGTTTTGCACTTACATAGCATTTACTGAGGAAATTATAATTAGTACTAGGGATACTGTAATTTTGACTGTACGTTTTATTAATGAGGCGAATAAATCAATATTATTATTGAACAAGTGTTTAGACAACATCGTTCATATCACCGTTTTAATTGATTTAAGACTTCTCAGCTTAATAATAATACAACCAGGAGAAATTCAGCTCCAGGAAACTTAAAAACACGTCAAGTTGCATGTTTGAGAATTTGAATAATGAAGGAAAAGTAGGATTTCAAGGTTAAAACTTACTAAAACAAATCGACATAAATATCTATACACAAAAGTGTTGATATGGGCTGTCAGGTGTGTTAAGGTTTTCCAAATATTCGATTGTATGATCTGGAGTCAGTATAAATCAGAGCCGCTACACAGCCATTATTAAGGCAGTAAGATCGCTTCTGAACACTTACATATCAGTGTAAATGTCTTACATTGTAGGACTAATACTTCTTACCGACATACATTTAAATATTTTATAAGTAAGGAAGATATAATGCTATAACGTCTCATTGTTTGAGGCAGGTATCCAAGAAGAATCAGACATGACAATCTGAAAATACATTCCATAAAATTTAATTTGAAAGAGCGAAAATAAGGCGTTATGACTTTATAGACTTACATTAACAAAACCAAAAGAGCGAAACTAAAACACTTTTGTAAAATATTAAAAACAGTACATTACATTAGAACAAACAGAAAATGTATAACTACCTTACGTTTTTTCTAATTTAAATCCCAAACGATTCCTGACTTTTTATCACAAGTCCATATGTACAAAGTGCCAACATTTTTGCAGGTTAGGTATCTAGGATATACAACTGTGCCACTCTCCTCGAGTTAACTTATGTAGTAACTGTTGTTTTATGAATCACAAAACATAGTTCATAATATACTTATATATGTGTTCACTGTAATTATAGACTAATGTTTCAATCCAATAATATTATTGGCGACCACACTGTAATTCCAGTAAATATAAAATGAATTAATATTTTCATTCTAATTAAAGACGGAATCCAATATTTAGTTCTTTGTCAAGTTTTTAAAGCAGGAGGGAGCAATTTTTCAAAATAAATAGCATTGAAAGAAAGAGGAAGCTAGTATATAATTAAGGAATAACTCACTATTGCACTTTTCCTCATCTGAACCATCCACACAGTCACTACCACCATCACACTGCATGTCGACTGGTATGCAAACTCTGGTTGTGGTACATTGGAATGTGTCTGGGCCACAATCTGGATCTACCGGACAAGGTTCACTAATAACAGACACGTCATCAAGGGCCACAACACCTGGCCAGATTGTTGTGGCAGTAACTGTTTTTCCTTCAAAAACAATTCTGGCGTCGCCTGGCTTTATAGATACCCAGCCTTTCAACCAACCATTGAGAGTTCTGTTTACATGATCATACCTATTTTTGGTAATAAATGTAATAATTGTAACAAGTCATTGATTGTTATGTGACAATGAGCATATCAAGTGTTTCTAAAAGTTTTATAAATGTAATCTGCCAATAACAGTTTATGTGGTTATACCTATGTTATACCTATTATTGTTAGGAAATATAATAACTAAGTAGTAATTAACTTCGGTTTATGTGGTCACATCCAGTGTTCCTAACACACTAATAACTGTAACCAGCACCTTATATTGCTTATTGTTTTGTAATAAATACACTAAACATTGCAATTGTCCTCATCTGAATCATCCATGCAGTCATTACCACCATCATACTGTATGTATACTGGTATGGAAATTCTGATTGTGGTACATGCTAATGTATCTGGGCCACAATCTGGGTATGCTGGACAAGGTCCATTGATAACATACACCTTATCAAGGGTCACAACTCCTGGCCAAATGCTAGTGCTGGTAACGGTCTTTGCTTCTGATTACTGGTTTAAAACTTACTCAAACCTTCTACCAGCCACTGCAGTTTTGTTTACATGATCATACCTTTGTTTGGTAATGCATGTAATAATTCTAACAGGCCATTGATGGTAATTGATTTGCCACTTGTTCAAAAAAAGTTGATAAAGTTATATATATAGCACATCCCTGAGAATTGAACACGCACATATAAAAGAATGATGACAGTGACCTGTAAAGCCATGTGCTTTAGAACCTGTTCGCACCTGAGCCATATCAGGAAAAGAGAATGTTGAATGAGAAAGTTTTAAAATAATTGTGTTGTTTTCATTCCAATACACAGCATAATGTTTTAAATAAAAATATTCCTCACAAGTCATATCTTGTAAAATCTATATCATACATTGTGGACGAAATGTTTCATGGTGTAAGCTAGGTATACTTATAAGTAAATCAAGTTAAGAAAATGATGCATAATTCTAAATCAAAATCACTTAATTAATTTAATAATGTCGTTATGATTCCAGGCATGCTTTATTAGAAAACTGTTGAATCCCATACTTCAATTGTCTACCAATGTATTGCACCCCATGACATATATTAGGCGATGTAATAGAAGGTATAACATCAATAATCAGATATGTTTATAAACTGTCTGCTGCATCTTTAAAAGATCTTTGTTTACAGATTTTCTTCTCGTGATTTTCTTAAATATTTTAGGTTGTTTTAAAAGTATTTTAAAATTATAAATTGCTCATATAAATCAAATGAACCAAAGATCTGTTGTTGGAAAAAAATGAGTAATTACTAGTCTATTCAACTTGTTTTGACGAATATTACTATTTAAAGTCCTGCCAAAAGTTATTCAAGTCACAAATTGTAATAATGTTTTAAGTGAAAATGTTTATTAAAAATTGAAAAATAATTCACAAGTCATATTTCTTAAAATAAACAGTAAACTAATTCTTGACACAATATATCTTCTTGAACAATAAAATAAACTTTGATAATCACAACATTTTAGAATACCAAAATCGACAACATGCTCAAAAATGGAATAAAATGCATCATAGTTCTTATAATAAACTACAACAGCGTATTAGAATGTATAATAGAGTATGCAATAATTTATGGATCAATGCATATTTTGGGACTATTTCTACTGTCGATGAAATAATTGAAAATCTTTTTAATTTTATTATTTAGAAAAAAAAAATTTCTTAACAAAAATTGCTTGTTTGATAATACTTATCACAACATTTTAGAATACTAAAATCGACAACATGCTCAAAAATGGAATAAAATGCATCATAGTTCTTATAATAAACTACAACATCATATTAGAATGTTTATAGATTATGCAATAATGTATGGATCAGTGCATACTTTTGAATTATTTCTAATTTGGATGAAATAATTGAAAATCTTTTTTGATTTTAATAATTAACAAAAATTTTCTTTTCTTAACAAAATTTGTTTCTTTGATAATAATTGTCCAACCATAATACCTTTAGAAAACAGCTACTACCTCGCAAATTCTTGCTCCCACGCACTACTTTCCTACACAGGGAGCTAACATTTGGAAATTTACCTATTTGGCGGTCAGACTGAGTTAGTTACCATTATATATAAACCTTGGCCGCATAGTATAGGAATATCTCATATAATACTGAAGCAGACGGAAAGTTCAGTGTGTACGTAACTGCGGGAAGGCTGGTAGGGTGTATATATATGATGATTAAGTACGTATTTTTGAAGAAACATACTTTACTATGAGAAAATTTAATTCTTTATCCAATTATAATACATTTAGAGAAACTTTCAGAGGTGGAAGGAGGTATATCCCCTTACCCAGATATACCATCTCAGGATATTTAAAGTATTAAGACACCTACAAGGTATGCAGGCTGGAGGAGGCATTTACTGTCAGAACGCGGTTTCAAAAAGGAAATTTGTTCCACCTTTAATTCCAGCGGGATTTGTGAAGCCGCGTCTTATGATAAGTAGAAAAAAAGACTTTTCCTCACTTGACGCAACGGCTCTTTTTGTATGGAGGAATCATCTGAAAGCTTGGTATGGATTTTGCAGGTTGGCTATAGTTCATGTCCTCTGATGAGACAGAGCGTTCGTGACAAAGTTTTAGCTGCAAGTGAAAGAGATACTCTTCTTGACGAAGAAAAAGGATGCAGCGATTCTTAAGACTGACCAATGTTTTCCAAACAAGCATGTAAATTGGGTTTGCAGATAGAGTATATATTTAGATAATTTTGTATGTTAGTCCTAATGGCAATATGAAACAGGTCTTGTATGAAACGATGAGGCAGAGGCACCATTCAATGCGGTTCAGGAGATGTAATGTCCAGCCTGGTTAATATCCAAAATAGGTTCCGTTTTGGGTCTAGGGTTAGTATTTCTGGCCATGTATTCAGTGAGTTGCTGAAAAGGTCAGATAAGTCCTGTGTTCGTCTAACATCTCCCTTCAATAATGATGGAATTTGTCCGCGACCATTGAACATTAAGTATGTACTTGGTAATAGTGAACTCCCTTTGAAGATGGAGATGAATAAGCTGGAGGAAAAATATGTTTGTTTGCGCACCAGTGGGTGAAACTGTACTAATGATTTAACATGGGTTAGAGACGAAAAGCGTCATGCCTGAACAATTCTCAGCACTGTTTGCTAAATTATGCTTTCGGAAGATTTCTCTGAGAAGATGCAGAAATGCAAGGTCGTAATACAAACAAGGATGAAACAATTGCTATCCTGGTTATATGAGTACATTAATTAAAATTATAATGGTGTCAGATGCATGATTGATAAGGTAGTTAATCGAGAACTCTTCACGAAGCAGTGTTGGCATGAAGTTAAGGCCACATTATGGCTCCATTGGTTTCTTGATCACTTTGGAATCAGAGGTGTCTGGAATCAGTGTATGAAATCAGATCGATCCATTGCAATGATAGGATATCATCTGCCTTAGCTGTTGGGTCTGGGATGGGAGCGACAAAAATGTGGTTTGGGCATTCTCAATTGTCTCAAACAGGATCACAAGTGATCAGTCCCATAGGATACGGGTATGGACGAGAAACAAAGGATAGAAAACAATTTTGCTTGAACTAGTGGATTCTTTCTGAGACGAAGGGTCGTGAGTGCTTTGCGAAGAAATAAGTATAACAAAGCCGTTTGATATGTCCAGCAGCATAAGACAAAATTCTGGGGACGGATGTTCTTGTTGTTTAAAAAAATCTCCATTATAGGTTTGAGCTCCTCCTTGTAGTTTGAGAAAGGTCCCACTATATGACACATCGGACTGTAGACTTGAGTCCTCTGTATTGTTGAAGATAAATCACTATTGGAGGAGATAAATACTCAGTGATGTTTGAGATTCTCAAACTATTACGCAAAGGTCTGGGTACTTGGGTCTTAAGTATTGCTGGGGATTAACGATCAGTGTTGAATTGAGATAAGTCGCCACTGTTGAGTTGTTAGACAGATAAAGAACTCCCATGTAATCTTAATATTCTTTCTCCTAATATAAAGGCTTTACAATGTCCATTCTCTATATTCTTATGTAAATGTGGCTCCATGGAATGCGGAAACAACTTGCATTTACAGAATAAAACCTACGGCGCATGGGCATAAGATTGGTTAGGTTGCTCCAAATCAGGCCATTGATGCATCACCGGGATGCAAATGAAGAGAACTGGCCAATAAGCAAACACAAGTACACCATTCGTACTAACAAAAACAGTGTCTATGCAGTAGTAAGCAACTTAGAACCATGTTGTCAACTGACCCGTTGCGCAATCTCATGCGGTTAGAATGCCACAAACGTAGAGTGGTACCATGTGTCGTTTCAAAGTCCGATCTCAAAGAAGACAAAATATGGTTCCAGTGGGTTAAATTATATACCTAGGTGAGCGAATCGTTGAAATAATTCAACGTCGGATGTGTCCATGTTGATGAAAAACCCGAATTAATAATAGGGGCTAACTGGCTGATGTAGATGTAATATATTTTGCAGGTAAGTTGATGTTGTCATCATATAAATGGTCCACACATACTGTATTACGCAATTCATTAGACGAGGGAAGACACTGGGACAATTATTTGGGTGAACTTAAATTGATAGCCCATGTTTTAGACTGATCGCACAAACATCCTATAAGCCTTATGAATAGAAACCTGAAGGTATGCACATTCCAAGCCCTCAATGATGGGAAACTCTTCTTCACGATTATTGTTCAAAATGTGCAGAGTGTCCTGTGGAAACAAAGTGAAGTTTTATATATTGATTGAGGTTCTTTAGGCCAGTGGCCAAATGTATATAATATTTGCTGGAGGAGCCCAACAAAACATGGTGAGGAAGGAACAATATAACCATATTGTTGCTACATCCACATTGTATACACTTATAGGAGCTTCCATAGGACGGCGTTCAGAGTATGATTCCTTTATATGATAACTTTAGAATATCAATTAGGAATGGATTTTGTATATGTGGTCATGTTATATGTCAGTATGTCTTCCAAACGACAGCTAACTTGACTGCATGTTAACTTTTGTATAATTCGGTAGCAGGATTCAAGCCCGACACCGATGACACAATGTAGGACGAGTTCCAACAATGATGAGTCCTGTGGTGGGGACTTGGGTGCCAGGGTTTGTTTCAATTGTTTTAATGTATGGAGTTTCATGGTTAAAGGGCATTTTTGATTCACACTGAGGGTAAAATAGTAGACAGACTGGAAAGGTCCTCGGTCAGAGTTTTATATTGTTGGGGCTTTGTCCATAGTTGTAATATCTGTATGACAAAGATATAGTTAAAGCTGTTGCCCTGCACCTGTCTTAGCAGGCAATGTCCGTTCGGAGCTAAATGTGTGAGAGAGTGAACCAGAAATTGATAAGTCTAATAAAGCATAGAAGCTTACAATCACAATCTAATGAAAATTCAACCTGTTTAGAAATATATTTGATGTTTTGAATCCCGTGTGAATGCATATAAATACCAAATGGTGGTTACCTAAAAGCATAAATATCAGATGATTTAAACCACAATGCTTACCGGTGATAACGTAAATGAAGGGATCGTTCTGGTGGACCAGTGGTTAGAGCGACCGCAGCTGCTTCCGAGTCATATTAAAGACTTACAAAAATAGTACGAATAGATGCCTTGCTTGATGCTCAGCATTAATAGGTTAGTATTAGGTATTGTCGACCTGGTGTCAGGCTCATGGGACTGGGTGTTACGTGTCTGTGGCATGATGACCCAGTGCTGGACATCACTATAAACTTCATCACAGCATGGATCGCAGCGATAAGACTTAAAGGCTATGTAAAAGATCCTAATCAAACAACAAACAAACAAACAAACAAATGTAAAATAAGTCTTGTAAAGGTAGAATCATTGAAGCATGGTGTGCAGTGGTTTAATATGCTGTGGTAAAATAAATCACGTTTCGATACAAGAAAGGACAAAATTATACATACATCAGTTTTTAAAGCAGAAAATGTGCTGACTTGTAAACAATTAACACGTAATCTAAATTGAGAAGTAGCATAGGCTACACATGCGACTGACTATATGCTCAATCAGTTTGTGTTTGTGTGTATGTGTGTCTGTGTGTGTCTGTTTTTATGTGTGTCAGTCTGTATGTCTGCGTGTATGTCTGTTTATCTATCTGTCTGCCTGCCTGCCTGTCTGCCTGCCTGCCTGCCTGCATTTATGCATGCCTGCATGCACACATGGATGTATATATGTATGGATGTATGTATGCATGTTTGTATGTATGTATGTATCTATGTATGTATGTATGTATGTATGTATGTATGTATGTATGTATGTATGTATGTATGTATGTATGTATGTATGTATGTATGTATGAATGTATGTATGTATGTATGTATGTATGTATGTATGTATGTATGTATGTATGTATGTATGTATGTATGTTATGTATGTATGTATGTATGTATGTATGTATGTATGTATGTATGTATGTATGTATGTATGTATGTATGCATGCATGTATGTATGTATGTATGTATGAAGTAAATATCATAATTACCATGCCAGGCGTTTTCCACTGCTGGTATGGACATAAACAAAGAGTTGAGCTGACAGGGGGTTAGGTCTAACAGCTGTGCCATTAAGATAGTAGTAAAAGTATACACACGATTCAGTTGTAAAATGTTCACGTGGTGAAGAGAGTATTGCACTTAAATACTCAAGTCTAGCTGGGTAGAGACCGTCAGATTTAGTTGTTGTGTTATAATAGACGAGCAGATCTGTACTGTTATAGGCAACCATGAATTTTCCTGCAAGAAAAGCATACCGTTTGTACAAGTATATAACTTACTATTTGAGAACGGCATTGATCCAAAGCTAATATCAATTATAAGAAGATAAACTGTTTGTATGTTTCATTTTCATTTTAAGCAAATGGTTTGCTTTGATCTTAAATAAATTGTTTTGAAGAAAGATCAATACCTATCTTGTATTTTTCTATTGATGATGTCATTTAACAGAGCAAGCCTTGGTCTGTCATCACAAAATTTAAAGACATCTAACTCGCAACACCAGCATTGTTATGTTTGTTGTTGTTGTTGTTGTTGTATGATTTAATGACATTTGTCAGCACACGATATGCTATACATCACGGCCAGTAAGTATGGTGTATTAACTAAGAAATCTGCCAAAAAACGGAACGATCCACCAACCCACTATGAGTTACTGGCAAGCTTTTTTACCTACCAACATTTGCCGAATCTGATATTCGAACCCCACAGAGGAAAGATGGTAGTAATCCATAAAAAACGTGAGCGCTTTATTCCACTCAGCCACTTGGGCCCCATATTTTATTTGTAATTTTAGATTTTAAGATATAAATTATTTGTCTTGTTACATTTTGCAATGACTCTAATATTATATATATAATATACTCAATTTTCATTACATCGTATAATGATATACATTAGTTTATACAGTTTGTCAATAATACTAATACAAATAAGGACTTTGTATAGCGCCTTATCTTTCGAAGCTCTAAGCTCTACACCATCCATAATTATATGACTACACTTCAGAAAAACAAATGACAAAAACAATGAAATTTGAAAATATATAAACATGCTGAAAACATAAGATACAGCACATTATTAGGTCTCTAAGTTTGTCCCTGAAGTCAAAACCGTTGAGTTTTGAGAGCTCTCTTAATAAGGATCAATGTGTCTGTGTGTGTAATTTCAATGGACAATTCCTTCCAAACACTGAAGAATGATATACAATTGTCCATCCAGTTTGTCAATACACTCTTTAATGCTATACAAGGGTATATACATTTATCAAAACAGTGTAGAATTATATACAAGGGTGTACACAGTTTGCAAATACATTGTAGAATGCTATACTATGGTCTATGCAGTTTGTCAATACACTGCTTAATGACATACAATGGTCTATACTGTTTGTCAATATACTGTAGAATGATATACAAGAGTCTATACAGTTTGTCAAAATACGGTATAATAAAATACAAAGGCATATGCGGTATGTTTTAATTTTAATCTTACAGTGTATCTTCTTGTGCATCATCTATAAAATGAATCTGGATCTACATTTGTTTATGATCTCAAATGAACAGTGTAAACTCAAATACATCAGCCTATTATACTATTGCAAAGAAAGGTTTGCTTGCATCTACAAATTAACCGAACAGTGTTCAACCGGATGTGTCATCACTTTATAATATGTATGCTGTATATTTAAGCACTTTAAGCATACATGTAGGGACCCAAGTGGCCGAGTGGTTGAAATTACTTTCCGTTACGGATCACTGCCTTCTCACCTCTGTAGGCGTGGGTTGGAGTCGCAGATTCGGCCAATGTCGGTATGCGAGAAAGAATGCCAGGAACGTTTCATGGGTCGGTCGCTTTTTCCGGGGATTTTCCAGGGTTCTTCCTTCAACATTAAAACTGGCCTCCATGTATAGCCTATCGTGTGCTGAAAATGGCGTTAAACACTACTACTACCACTGTGCATACATGTTTTATTGAATGTACGACTTAAACTGAAGTGTTCACCCTGATCTGTAATGACCGTATATAACAGTAATCCCATTTATAATTTAAAATGTGGTGTGTGGACCATGATATGTATAACATTACATAATGAGTAATGTATGTTTTCAATTCAATTTATTATTTCATGTGAACATTGTATAAACAAACGGCTCGCTGAATTGTATGTTAGCAGATTTCAGCCTTTAATGCTAGTTATATGTATTGTTGGAGATGAACACTGCATAAATTGAGTTGTCAGCTCATTATATGATGTCGGAGCTGTCTTTAATGTTCTTTCTGTTTATCATTACAGACAAAAACTTCATTACATGAACTATCGGCTCATTATATGATGTCGGATTCATATTTGAGTGTTAGTTTTTTGTCATTAAAGATGAACACTGCATAACTTGACCCCTCCTTAAAAGATGATTTAATCTTTTATGTTAGTTCTATTTATCATTACGGATGAAGAATTCATAACGTGATCTGTCTGATAATTATATGAGGTCCGATTTGTCTTTAATTTTAGTTTTATTTAGTATTAATGATGAACACTGCATAACTCTCAGCTCATTATATGATGTCGGATCTGTCTTTAATGTTAGCTCTATTTATCATTACCGATGAAGACTACATAACGTGAACTGTCAGCTCATAATATGATGTCTGGTCCATGACTTTAGTCTTAGTCCTATGTATCTGTTTAGATGATTTGTCAGTCTTCTATCTCTATAGTGCTATTCAGAGTGGTGATGCAAGTTGTCAAAAGTATTGGAAAGTCCACATTATACTAGGATAAATAACATAGAAAAAATATACATCATGGCTATCGTGTTGTCCATTTCAAAACAATGTCAGATCCGTGCTTGAACTGTTAATTATTTTTCCAATTAATAGTCAGCACATTTTATATCCTCTGTCACTATAATCCTAACTAAGGCAGTACGACACGTTAAGAATATAATCAGTGAGGGTACATTATACTAGAATAAATCACATAGAAAATAAAGGCATACCCTGACATGCAAAGCTCAGAAACATCAGAGATAAAATGGGGCCAGA
Source organism: Unio delphinus (assembly GCA_029339505.1). NCBI lineage: Eukaryota > Metazoa > Mollusca > Bivalvia > Unionida > Unionidae > Unio > Unio delphinus. Next base: position 4,497,857 of record JAQISU010000136.1, read on the forward strand.
CTATGACACAGTTTAATGCCAAACGTCATAAATGTAAAGTGTCTTCATTCAAATTTAATATATTTTTGAGATATATCACGGAATATGGTTGGCTAGATCATCAAACTTCAGCAACAGTACAAGTTTGAGAATTAAAAAGTAATATTCTAGGACCAATTTTACCGAGACTATCAACTTCATCATTGGAATGAAGATAAATACAACGTCTGATCACAATTCATTTTCTTATATTGTTATTGTATTCATAGGCTTCATTATGTATGAAAATGAAAGCATTGAGCAATAACATGATGTCATGGTCAGTTATGTATGGCTTTCAAAACCCTTTTCCCTTTCATATGATGGTGGTCAGATTGATACTAATTCATTTAGAATCATTTTTATGTTGAATGTACATGTAATAAATATATATTACAAGATTTATATTTTTGGGGGAGTCTTGGTTTTTTACATAGTGGTATAGTTATCTACTATTAACTAGCCGTTACGTTATTTATCTAAGATGGCAAATAGGGTTTCCATTTTGGAGGTCTGGTTAACATAATTTCTTAGTAATAATCCAACGCATGAATGACCGTCTTTTCAACAAATATAACTATAATTATAAGTTGAAGGTGGCCATCATGGAGGCGATATTTCATGTCAAAACCATTTTAATTTAGTATAAACTAGACATGATTTCTTGTAATGAATATTCAAATATGACCATACTTTTAGATGGATAAGGAATATTATATTATTATAAGTCTTTGTTTTCATACTGTATGTCTAGTTACCACCATTTTCTGTCACAACCGACAAGACATTCTGTAAATAAAGTATATAAGTATGACCATCCATTCAAAAAAGTAATACATCTGAAACGTACATGGAGGTGTGCATATCTTAGAAGCATCATTTCTCTATATGACCAATTTGATTCTGGTAAAAATGTGTATGCACATTTTCAAGACAATCATCCTTTACGATGAAGAGAATATGTGGTAGCGTGTGCTATAAGATGAATGAGGTATGAAAGAATGAATGAATGCTCTTATTCAACTTGGCGTGTCCGAATCAACTAAGAATTGGTATACATCAGTAGTGTTCATTTAAGTATACTGTTATGTAGACTATCGTGTACCTATCTTAAACATACATTTAGACAAAAAATAAATGATTTCACGACAGTCCAAAAAATCTGCCTCTAATAGCAACAAATCATGCACACATTATCAGTGTGATGTTAAACAGTACGGCTGCCAACTTATTTGACGGTGTTCATTTACTTCTATAATTAAAAACATTCCAGAGATGTCATGTAATAAGAAGTGCTGATATCCACACTGTCGACACAGAAAAATGACATCATAGTGGTAGACACGATATACGTAGACTGATGAACCATTTGCTTGAACGACCCTGAATTATTCTGATTATATTACATGTGATATTGAATGACAATGAAATATACTGATTATATTACCGGTGCTAATGAATGACGCTGAATCATACCGATTAAATTACGGTTGTTATTGTATGACACTCAATTATACTGATTATATTACCCGTGTTATTGAATGACACATACTTATACCGATTACCTTAGCTGTGCTATTGTATGACACATAATTATACTGATTATCGTACCTGTGCTATTGCCATAAGTGTGATCATATTGTGGGATTTTAAAGAAATGACCAGATCTCTGATCCCATTTGGCACTGGGGTGATGATTTATGTACCCACACTGATTAGCATCTTCAAACTGGCAAGACACTGAATCAGCTGTAAGACAATAAAATAATGCATATCATTATCTTATAGAGACAGCTGTAATAGCTGTAGCAGACCTATCAAGTGATCAGATTTCCATCATTGCTCTAAAATGGTTGCTATTTCTGTTTGTTACGTCCATGATCTGCACTATAGACAACTACGATACAAATCTTTTAGAACCATTTCTTTATGGAAATATATACGTTTCAAATATGCTTGATCATGGATAAAGAACCCATCATGACAGTTTTGCGTCATTATAAATTATATGTAATTGGCTGACACAGAACATGTCAAATATTGTTTATAAAGCCTCTATTATTTTGTATGATTTTGTACGTGGACACACTTAGCAATGATAAACTACCCACTTGTTCTGATGTTACAAGGATTTCATTTCCCATAATCTGCAAAACAACAGTAAGGTTAGAAAGCAATGGACTAACCAAAATATAGTGAGAACCATCTACATTATTATCGGTACAAAGAGACAAAGGGTATTATTTTATTGTAGGTCTTGTACTGTATGTTTTGCATTTAAAAGGCCACATTATTTGTTATTGTAAGCCTGTAAAAAGTTTGTATTGATCGATAATTCTACTTACCAAAGGATTTGCAAATAATCAGTGCAGACTTACAGGATCCTCTAAAGAAAAGAAAAGTGCAGAATAAAAACATCTAGATGAAATTCTGTAACAAAATATGAGTAAGTAAATGTGTTTGCCCAAGAATGCCATAACACAGCAAGCAACGTTGCCAAGGCTATAGTCCAACTCACTGAGAAACATTCAACGCTACATTAGTCCAATGAAACAAAAATATGAAAACTATTGTAAATTAAGCACTTCAAGGTCTCAATAAAGCATGAAGGTCATAGTGATTTAATATTTGTTTCTTACTCACCAAGACTGCACAGGAAGATCGACGGTTCACGGCCATGATATTTCTGTGTAACTAAATTAGAATGCATTCAAAACAACTTGTTTGATGAAAACAAATATAATGGACTCACACTGATACTTGAAAGCCTGGGACAATAGAGGTAACATAATCTGACTGAGGGGTCAAAATTGTGCCATAACCGTCGGTGAATGATATGTAATCGCTAGCTGCCCTGAGAAAATAAAATGGTACATGCAATATTTTAAAAAAATGCAATCATACATATATGGTATTAGAGGTGATAATAAATCTGAGTTGTATAATCTAAAGAAGGATCAGCGCTAGTCATGACTAGATCAAATTGTTGTACTGTCCCTGCTATTGATTTTATTTCCGTCAATCTGCTCTATATAATGTGAAGTAGCATAGATAAACAATGATATACGTTATTTTGCCATTATCATTTACTTTAATATATAAACGTATTTGCTGACAAACCATGTGTCGCAAAATAAGTGTATATGTAAAACATCTGGTTGAGAAAGGTTTTACTTTAAGATTATTGCTTGTATAAATAAATAAATGCTGATAAAATGACCCATTTAATCTTTATCAATATTATGCTTTTGGCAATGATTGATCCAATCGATTCTATTCACCCTTGTCCTGATAGGGAACACAGCATGTCTGCTAACATTTCATTCATGTTGTTATAGCAAACTGGGAGATAAGTCGCAAATTGAGAATGGTAGATCTTTGCGACGTAGTTTGCAACTATCACTGAAAGTAAACAATTTAAAGTCGTAATTCAAACTGTATCGATGAATTAGCACATTATCTAGATGTTTATTCTTGATTGTTCTTAATTATTTCATTTATATACTTTTTTTTTTACCGCCGTGTCTTCATCTGGAAGACCAAACATACTAACGATTTGTATGTATTTTTGTTTAATATGAGTAGTAGTTGCGAGTCTGTCTTAATGTTTTATATGTGCCTATAAACATCTTGTCACATACATTTACTAACATAACTCCAAATTTATTGTGTACCTATAAAACATGTATGCCTCCAGATGATACCAGAATTTATTGTGTACCTACAAAACATATATGCTCCCAGATGATATCCAAATTTATTGCGTGTCTATTAAACATGTATGCCTCCAGATGATATCCAAATTTATTGTGTACCTATACAACATTCATGCCTCCAGATGATATCCAAATTTATTGCGTATCTATAAAACATTTATGCCTCTAGATGATATCCAAATTTTATATGTACCTATAACAAATGTATGCCCCAGATGATATCCATATGTAGTGTGTACCTATAATCATTTTTGCCTCCAGATGATATCCAAATGTATAAATGTATTGTGTACCTATAATCATATATGCCTCCAGATGATATACAAAGTGTATATGTACCTATAACACATGACTGCCCCAGATGATACCCAAATGTATAGTGTAATTATAAGACTTGTATGGAACCAGAAAGATAATATCCATATTCAATCATGTTATTATTGTCAACCTACAAAGTGGTTTCACATTAACCATTAATCATTAATAAACTTATTTTATTATCATTTAATATAGGTAGTAGTTGCGAGTTTGTCTTGCTTTTTTATATGGGCTTACAAACATCTTGCAAGACATTTACTAACATAAATCCAAAATTATTCTGTACTAATAAAACATGTATGCCTGCAGATGATATCCAGATTTATTGTGTATTTATAAAACATGTAGGCCTCTAGATGATATACAAATTTAGTCATTACGTATAAATTATGTATGCCTCCAGATTATATTCAAATTTAGTATGTGCCTATAAAACATGTATCATTCCAGATGATATCTCAATTTTATATGTACCTATAAAATATGTATGCCCCTAGATGATATCCAATGTTATTGTGTACCAAATTTCAGTTATGTTATTATTGTATACCTACAAATTGTTTTACGTTTATGTGATCTAACAAAGTTTTAATCAAAATTAAAATTTGCTCTTTTGCCAAAATATAAACCAGGTAATGATCACATAATCCTGACCTCCTTACTTACAGTTATCTAACAGATCACCACATCAATTGATCAATTAAATTAAATTAATACTGCTTGCATAAAGCTTCGTTTATTGGGTTGATACATGCTATACTTTCTGGTGAATACTTCTTATTTTTTAAACTAATAACTGATCCATATCAAAGAGCAATAATTCAAAAACTTGTATCTTGTACTAGCTATATCCTGTATGTCTCATGATATCTATAATGTTTGTAGTTTTAAGAGTTTTACTTGCCCTGAATTTGCAGTCTGTGTACAGGTAATATCCAAATTGTATTTCAAGCGTATACGTACCCATTTTAGATATCTGGACATTTTTATTTGTGTCTGTTGTATGAGTTAATTTCCAATCAAAAAGATATGTACCTTTGTGCAATGCTGTTGTAAATCAATGTTAAACTATTGAATTGTTGTTGTTGTTTTTGTAGGGTTTCACGCCATTTTTCAGCCCACGATAGGCTATACAAGGCGGCCAGTAATAATGACTTCGGAATAACCAGGGAAACACCGGAGTGCACTTTAGACCACTTGGCCACTTGGGGCCCCTAACATTGTAAATGAAAGTAACATACTTTTTGTAAAAGAATGAAATATCGCCTGATATTCAAAATATGTGTTGCAATAATCACCAGAAACGTGCATCTGCAACCTGAATACAGCCCGATTTATCAGGTGTTAGCACCTGTCAACACGGTAGTCACATTTTACAAGAAAACCATCGTTAACAATTGATATTATAACGAGGAATCTGACTTTTCAACAAGTTCCTGTCATGATTAAAAAACGGAAACTAAATGTCTTTTTCTAGGAGACACCGAGTCAGACAACGTATGCCAACCTGGAAAAGTGTCCAACATGATCATCACCAGAGAATGCCTCACTCGTGGCACGATAGAGCTTTTAAGACGATCACACATTTGCTGGAAATCCAGTAATTTCCTGTACAATTAGGTTTTTGTGATCAAACTATCATACTGATATGTAATTAGGTGTATGAAAATGGTTAAATAAAGATACAGAAGTTTGGAACTTTATTTAATCTACAAAAAGTCGTATAAAGGATATCTTGTGAAATCAACATAATATTGACTCTAGGACAGGCAGCTGGATGGATGGACAGGCAAATCGATAAATTGGTTACATAATTAACAGTGAGTTCAGCTGATTCTGGAACCCAACAAACCCCTGGTAAAAAACCAAATGTCATTAGAGGTCGCATTTCAAACGGTTAAAGAGAGAACGTACCATATAATCACGCATACAGATTTCAAAAGGATGAAATTACCACCTTGTCAGCTTGACTTAAGACAGATGTATGATAGTTTTATTAACATAATATCCTTACATTGTATGATCTATACAAAAAGGATATGGGCAATGACAAGTTAAAATAATATACAGACACATATAACATACTCATTTATATATCAGTTGTGACTTACCACAGAAAAACTCATCTGACTTGTCACCACACTGTGGGATTCCATCACATCGTTGGGAACCAGAAACACAGTCGTGGTTAGTACATTCAAATTCACTGGAAGAGCAGTTAGCTGCAAATGTATAGCAGTAAAGTTAATTGTATTGGAATGGATGAGACTAACACTGACAATGAAATGAAGAAAAAAATTGACAATGTGATCACAAATCAAGGTTAGTAAATTCAAATTCAGAGGTGGGGGCAGTTACCTGAAGATAGATAATAGTAAAATTATTTTCACACTACAGTAGAGGATACAGCTGGTTATGAAATTTGTGTTTGTTTAATTAGTTTTGATCCGGGTTTGTAACGTAGTTATTACATATTTTAAGTCATATCGGTACGATGTCTGTAGTGAGGTAGTTAATGGTGAGTCTTGAGCTGAGCATCATGATTCAGACATGTAGAATGATGTCCCATCCAGTCACATTATCCTAACACCAGGCCGACATGTCCTAATACTAAGCAATTAGTGTTGAGCGCCAGGCGAGGCAGATGTTAGTACCATTTTTGTAAGTCTTTGGTATGACTCGGCTGGGGTTTGAACTTACGACCTCCCGGACATTCTAACCACTAAGCTACAAATCCGAATCGATGATGAAAAGAACAAAATCAATACAGACACACAAAATTATTTGCAAGGCAAGTAATGAGCATGAATGCGTTAAACATCAGTCAAATACTTATAATAAGAAAATATGAAGGGAGAGATAGAGAGTGTAAAGAAAACATTAAAATATAAGCTAACAAACAGATAACGCATGATATAATGAATATATTGCTAAAACAAAATGTGAATGTACTGTCTAGAGAGAGCAAGCATATAATGAGACTGAAAAGTCAAGAAAACAATAAAGGTTACAAAATGAAATCAAATACTGTAAAGAATCTAGTCATTGTGACAACTGTAATATAATCAAATACGGTATAACATCATGTCACTGAGACAGCGATAATAAATCAATCACTGTACTAATCGTGTCATTAAAACAGCTATAATAAAACCAAACACTGTACAATATTATGTACGCTTGCACATACTGTTGTCATTATAAGGTAACTTGAGTTTGAAGATTCTCATCTAAATGTATAAAAATGCTTTCTGATGATTTCATCTGAAATTTTAATCTTCGAAGCTGCAAGGAACGTTTAAATTTGGGTTAAAAACTGAAATAATGTAAGTGTAAAAGGTGCTACTAAAATATTTATATTGTCCTTTATTTAAAAACTGCATGTATATATATATATATATATATATATATATATATATTAAGAGAGATAGATAGATAGATAGATAGATAGATAGATAGATAGATAGATAGATAGATAGATAGATCTAATAACAGAATGTGCGACAAAATCTGTACTTAATATATTTTGTTTTGAAATGCCTTTTTCTTGTTTTTATGTACAGTTACTATTTAATTTGAACATTTTTATTAAACGCATGGATGGTTTTAATGGAAGAGCTGGTGTTGGAGGGGTTACGAAAATCATGTATCATATCTTGCTTCTATTCAATCCGCAACTTACTCAAATTCATCAGAGAATTGTCTTACCACGGTCGTCGCCAGGTATATTTATACACCTGGCTTATATCGACCGAACATTGTAACGCATAATAATTTCACTTTGACATTTAACAAATTTGATAAGGCCGGCATTCATAATACTGAGACGGCCGTTCACAAAGTTTGACATTTAGACATTCCGTAAAATCTGCAGATTACAATAAAAAACATGAGTACGCTGATATTTTTGAATGTTATCTTTGTTTAGGATTATATAGATGCATTCTGTGTAACAGAGTTTAATAGTTCTTTCCTCTGGGTGGGAAACGATTTGAACAAGCAGTCACTGTCAATATCGGTTTTGAGTGAATCTTCAAATACCATAACTGTTATCAGCTTAGTAAGGGTCACCTCATTAATCCTATATTTTGATAATTATTTATTATCTACTGTTGAGTATTTATTATGTTGATCCTATTTAGTTGATGTAATGTAATTTCCGCCGCGGAAGAGGGAGGTCGTCGGTTCGATCGGAGTCATACCAAAGACTTACAAAAATGGTACTAACAGCTGCCTCGCTTGACGCTCAGCATTAAGATGTTAGTGATAGGACTGGCTGGCATGGTGTCAGGATGACGTGGCTGGGTGAGACATCATGCTACATGTCTGCGGCATGATGTCTCAGTGCTAGACATCACTATACACTGTCGCACTGCAGACCTCGTTGTGATATGACTGAAAACTTGTTAAAGCTAAATTAACAATCCAAATGAAGCAATGAAACAAACAAACCTTGTAGACTTATATATATATATATATATATATATATATATATATATATATATATATATATATATAATAATAATAATAAATGTCGTGACATTTGAGCTATTACATATTATTATTTCATTTCCTTCACACTGATATAATAACCAGTTTTAAAGAAAATAAAATTTAAGTGTGGAACGTAACATTAAAACCTAACGGTTTGCTCATCCTACTGTTTTTGTAGTCGTCCTCAAGCAATTTAGAGTAAGAAATTGTTTAGAAGCGAATCCTCTAAATTCAGTAATGGGAAATATGTGTGATTGTGTCCTGCTTTCTCAATAAATAAGGAATTATCTAGAGCAAATGTTTTGAAATGCCTACTGATGGCCAATTTATCAGTCAATCTAGACATTGTTTAAGGTATTTTGTCAGCACATTCAAAGTTTGCATTGTCAGAGCATTCCTTGGAAATTTCGTAACCAAAACAATAGTCCATCTAAAAATCACGAGGTTGATGGCACTAAAAGATTTTGTTTTGTATTAGTATTTATCCTACACATTATAATTAGAGCAAGTACAATTCAGCTTGCAATAAGTTTATTTCTTCAATGTTTACCTCGTGCTTAACAGAAAACAAATTACAGATGTATAATGAATACAAGTTTCATGCTACATCCATTTAACCCTTAGTGTAAATATGCATAATGTTATCAGTATTTAAACAAGGTGTGATAATCATAGAGTCCTTAATATTAAAAGGGAATGAGGTGCGTGGAATACAAAATATATTTAAAGACATCTAATGGATAAGTTTTAAGTACGTTAAGTTGCAGATTAAACTTTAGATATATTATCCCGCATTCCATTTCATTCCACAATGATTCTTGGCATATCTAATTAGCCAAATAAATGTTTTGAAAAAATATCTTCTTTTCTATGAGGTGCTACTAACATGAGGAAGTAAACTCAGTTGAACATTCATTAATAATTACCTCTTAAACATTCGAATATTGTGCCGTTTATAATGTCTGCGTCCCTAGACTTGTTAGAGAAATAGGAATGAAACAAAACAAAATTACATGGTACAAATACCATTATCAGCTGACTGGAACTAGATAAAAAAGTATGGAGTAATTCAGACATGTCTACTTAAATATTTTCCAGCTGCATTACTTTCTATAATGAAGTGGCTAACTACATATGACAAGGATCGATGTGTCACAAATATAGCCAACGACTCGTGTTTAGCAAAAATGTCATGTCCATTAACAACGTCGAGTGAATTGGAGAACAACATATGGATATTTTCTTTTTGCTTCTGTAATTTTAACCATAATAAATATTACAACTTTAGTTCTAATGTTTAATTTAAATTCACACCTCTAACATTATGTCCGGATTATAATTTGATCCTAACACATCTTTCCATTATGACAATACAATTTCAAATTGTGATATTAAGAGAAGTGATAAATCTGTTTCCCAAACAACTATTTGCTGGAATACACAATTGCATCAGAGTGTTTCGGAATTACCAAACTTTAATCATTTATATAGGACTGTTCCAGAAAAAAGTTATCGCAGGATTTAACTCAATATTTAGTAGATATCATAAGAACATGATAAAGATTACGTTGACAATCACTTCAATCATGGGCAAAGGTCAAGCTCATGATATTATCTAATATACATATAATGTGTTAATGCAATTTTTCACGACTATGGGTTTGGTACGATTTGCTTGGTGAAAGGCAAAACGGAGAAAAATACGTTATCACAAATCCATGTATCAAACAAGAAAATGTTCTTCTCCGAAATAAACTAATACTAATACTACAACTATTACAAATAATAGATGCTATTAATAACTAATATTATTAGTAGCAGTAATATTAGTGTTGTTGCCATACTGTATTTTATGAATTTATAAATATTACTAAGTTACCTTCATTACTTTTTTGAACAAGCCCATCTTTAGCGTTACTTTCCATGAAAGAAACTGCTCCAGTATTCCTTAGTTAAGAAATGTATAGATTGATATCAATTAATAGAGTCTGAAGTGTCACTTTTAATACAAAATTCGTTTGCAATGAAGCATTAATCTTACGTGTTGGTTACATTCGAAATGTTGAATTCTTTGGAAAAGATTGCCATTAGATATGTAAAGAAACACTTAAAGCAAATATAAATAAAACGGTATTTAATTTGCTGAGCAACGCAGTTTAAATCGAGTTATTAAACAAGCAGCAGATGTTGGTGGTGACCCTTAAAGTCTATATAAGTAAATCACGTTTATCATAATCATTCAACATGTGTTTATGTCTGCGAACCTACTGCTATCTGTAACAAAATTAATGTAATTGTTAAATGAGACGGTGAAGGAATCATCCATAATGTATCATCTACTAAGACAACAGCAATCAAAACAACTGTGTCATTATTACCTACTTTAACAAATGCTGAATTCTATAACAGGAACAACAATATTGCTAACTACTTCACGGGGCAATCAAGATCAAACACAATGGAAACATATATGACCTTGATTAAGACAATCAACAAATATCGAAGACAAATATAAAGAATAGGACTGTAAACAGACAGAAGTAGCATCTGGACAGATAAGATATGGCCATCAGCAATAAGGTATGGACACAGCTGCCTTTGTTAAATATTATCTTCATCATTTTATGAAATATCTCAGACGTATATTTGTATGAAGCGATGTTATAGGTTACGTGTACAAAAACCGTATATTAGTTGTCACTTTTAGGCGAACGATGGATTAAATCCATATTAATGCATTAATATATTGACACTTAACTTAGCTGCAATAACATATAAACTGTACCACGAATACCATCTGATAAGATATGCATTTATGTTTACTGTAACTAATTTTAGAAACTTACTTAAAACACGTGTGCAGTCTCTTGAGAAAGAGATTTGTTTTCACAAAAACCCATCGATGCACATGTCAATATTTGTTTCTAGATCTGGCTAAAGAAAAACACAATATTAACTTCTTGTACTTATATCAATATGACATTCATCGTTAATGTCTTAAACCCAATACTAGGAAATCCGTTTCAAGCCATTGTGAGGTAGTCTGCTTTTTTAGGGTAGAGAAAAGCACTATGGGGAAACCAATCTGAAACAATTGCAATGTAAGACAATGGAGAACGAATGAACTCCTGGACTATTAGATTGGCTTTTCGTCCGTGTGTTGCATACGAGATACTAAAACAAAGACGTACTCTTTAATACTGATATTCCCTTCTCTGTCTGCGTCATTAATGAAGTTTTCTTGAATCTCTTCTACTTCACCTGGATTCATTTTGGATAACTGTGTCTGCCTGTGTACGTTAGACCTTTCATTGCCTGAAACGAAACCATGTTTTTTCATGCATTTACAAAGGAAGAATGTTCAATATTATAAAAGAAGTGTTAAATTGTTGAAGAGGACATTTATCAATGATTTTATTGTCATTGATCGGTTCTGATATTTGTTTGTTCTTATTGTATGTTCTAATTGTTTTTTGTTCATAGCCTACAAAATGTAAATCACGTTCTTGGTGAAGATTTAGGTTATCGAGTTAGCAAGATGGAACAAAAGGATAAACGGGTCAAATGAAAAAACAATTAACGCAGAGTCTGAGAATACGGATTAATGTTTACGTGACTGACATACAGAACATCAAATTAAAGAGAATACAATCAGTGTATTCAATCATTATGAATTACGTTCTGATACAAAACAGTATGTTAGTATTCCTCATGTGCGTGACAGAGTGAATGAAAATGTAACTTTCATTATAAGAGAAAAATAGATTTCTAACATTAGCAGAGAATGCACCCTTCGCACTGTATCATGTTTCGTGATTTATTTTAAATTTAAATGAGAGCTGATGTAAGTAGAAGGAGATGTGCTGGGATAATTCTTTCTGAAAACATCCCACTATGTTGTTATAGTCTTTTACGATAATAGATAATAGACCACGTAGACAAATTGACATTGGAGTTTCCTAATTGTAATTATGAACATATACACCTAAGAATAAATACCATTCCCTCTGATTAATATTCTCCTTACTTCGAAATTATCCATAAAATGCCTCTCGAAACGTCACCAAATGTTGTAAGTTTTTATCATTTTATTATTTTATTTGTACTTTCGTGAACGTTTATTCCAGCTGGAAGAAATTCAGTTTCCTTCTCACCTTGAAGTACTCAACACAGTAGGTGTTAATCATTGACACACTTTTTTAAAAAAGATCACTGCTCAGTTATCATATGACACTTCAACAGTTTTAAACACATCTAAAAACAATCTAACATGAATATAAACTTTTTACTAAGCATACTACTACTTTGCATGAAACTTTATGATTATATTTCGTCGTTTTACTATGATTGATTAATTCTGATTATTTGTCTTAATTACATAAAAGCTCTCCTATTGACTAAGTGATGTTTTTTACTTTAGCTCTTTGGTTAATGATAATCACAATTGTGTAAATACTAAACAACATAATTGTAAAATTCAATGTATTGAAGATCAATGAGGAAAACAAAATACAATATGTTTTGTTGCAGAGAATAAACATGTTTATGAAAACGGTCATAATACCTTTGGAAAAGTTCAACTTATGACAAAAATTCACTAAGACATAACAGAAGTTTTACTATGATGAGCACAACATTAATATAAAATATATTTTTGTAGAACATACACGATTATCCGAGCCATTTTATATTCAGCTAACGGATTGTAAGTGCATGGTTACATTATACGGTAATCATTAAATATATAGTTACGCCGCATCATTCTACAAAAAGAATATAATTTTATACAGGGAGTAAAACCAGTCATAATAGAGTATAACATTATCATAAAACGTCATTCTAATACGATTGTTTTCAGAATTTAAATTATCATAATTATTATGGAGTTCAAAACCACACTTTAGAAAATGTACAGAACCAGTCTTACAGTACTGATACTGCACTAATGGATGTCGATTCCTTTTACAAATCCTCGTAAAGACAATACAATAATACCTTAGTATAACTACGTTTAACAATATGGTTTTAAATTCGCAAAATTTGAAGGTGTTTTAGTTTTGCTTTTTCGTGCTTGTAATACATATTTCATCGTTACTATTTTCAAAAGCGAAACATAGGAAAAGGGTTGTGTATGCCCAAACGTGTAACACTGTAAACTTTCGAATCTGTTTAATATCGAAAATATTCAGAACATAATAACCTTTTAGGAATATTTTTAAAGTTGCATCAAGTGCTTAAACAAGCATTAAAAATGGAATGTATGCATATTTATCTCCCTTATAACTCAAGAAACTTTATTTAAAGAATTAAGACACTATTAGTAAGCCTATATGTGTTCCACAAGACATTCTATGAAACCTCTGCAAGTAGAAGGTACATTAAAAAATCTTTAGATAAAAAGCAAAGCAGCTAAAATGTAACTAATTCTCTGAACGTATTTAAATTACTTTCTACAATCATTCAAGACAAACGTATATAATTAATTTTAAAACGAATAGACAAATATTGCTAAACACCATCATTAAATGAAGGACTGAGGCTAGTATGTTTTAACACGACAAAACATACAGTTATAATATTATTACAAAGGGCATGGAATGTGACATCGTCTTATTAGTTTCTATATAAGATGACCTTATATATCTTTGGATAGATTTTATATGAAGATAAAAGACACAAATTTATACATTTTTGGGGTTTCAAAACGTTGCAAGGAAAAGATCTCACTTGAGTCAAAAGATGTCTCAGACTGAACGTGCTTAATTTTAACCAAACAATACTGCAGATAGAATAGTACAATTAAGGAATAGAATTTCGTTAGTATATTTGAAACTGGACATAATAACATGCCTGTTCAGCCAATGATGAGAAGCATATGCCGTCAAGTACAATTAATACTAAAATATAGTATGTATTTATCTGTTACTATGTTTTCGTATCGGCATATTAAAACAACTTCAAAAGTTTCATTCATTTATTAGGATTAAGAACGATGTGCTCAAAAGTTAGATGATCAAACATACAGGATGAAAATTCGCGAGTAACACGAATTGGGTAATGTAAGATAGCCTACTGCGGCATCAGAACAAAAGACTATTTTCATAATTTGATTTCGTGATAAACTTTCCTTAAGTGGATTCAAATGGCGTATCTTCTTCCTTCCCATGTATTGTATAAGAGCTAAACTATACTGATAGGAGAAAGTCATTTTTTTATAACAAAGAGCACATAACAGTTAATAGTAAATGTGCATGCAACGTTAAAATTGCTTTGACATAAATAACAGTGGATAATAAATATAGTGTATAATGTGGTAAACGTTCTGTTTAGAGACACTAAATGCCATCATCCTTTGCTTAATACGTCATCATGCTTAGTTAAATTACACCAAACTGTAAGTATTCCAGTGTTCGATTGTCCTGGTTTGCAAACATCTTTTCTTTTATCAGTACTTAATTGTTAATGGTAATTTTTATGCTATAAAATCGACACACAATATATATATATATATATATATATATATATATATATATATATATATATATATATATATATCATGTAAGCATCCCAAATGTTTACAACACTTACACTTCGACTTTTCTTCTAATCATTAGCATTATATAATGAAAGAGTTCTAATCTTGAAAAATAACTGTCGAAATACATGTGTAAGTTATATGTACGATTGTAAGAACAAATAATCAATAACTACATACCCATGACAATTACAATCGTAAGCAGATTTACAAGCAGAAAATATAAGACGGAATCTTTCATCCTGAGGAAATGTATTATATTTCTGTTCAGATCGACCGATGAGTAAGAATTAATATCTCCATTCACAAACAGCAGCAGAGAGGGTGAATCAGACAACATTTTTAGACAAGTTTTCACTGAAATCACGCTTACAAACAATGAAACCAATGACATCAGGCCCCAATGTGTGTGTGAATCTGATATCGTTTCATGGATTAGGATCAAATAAAAAAAACAACATTTTCAATGAAATCAGGTCCAAAAAAAAATCAATGAAATTAATGAAATCCTCCATCGAGTTTTGGGAAAAAGGGACTACAATGTCGTTGTCACTCACCCTCTCTGCTGCTAGAACTTTCAGTTCTGGGTTAACCGAATATTTGATCCAGTCCGATACGATATCGTGTTCGAGGGTCATGTAAATTTATTGTTACAAATCCGTGTGGGGCAGACTGAGCATGACTAAAGAAATTTCTAAATTGATTGAAGTCCATATCAGAACACCATGTCTGCCAAATATTTCGTAGCGTATGTGTATCAACGCCGTTGAATACAGCAAGCATATTACAATTATCTCTAATCACTTTTGGAATCTGAGTGTAGCGTTGAGTGACATAAATCACGTCCGTGTTTTTATGCCTGCCTCTGGAAAATATTCTGGCTGGATTTTTTTGTTTATCTAACATGACATCATCGTATACAACTAAATTGTTGATACTTCCATCGAGGTCTTCTACTGATGGCGCCTCGTCAATATCGGTTATAAATTCAATAACATCCTCGCCGGCAATCTCTGAAGCGTTTTCATTAAAATCTTTTAGCACTTCATAGCATCGTTGATCATCTACGCTAGGGGCAATTAAATACAACTTATCCCACTTCATCCATCTCATTATTAAATTGAGCAACAATTGCGTTTTACCGGATCCAGATGGCCCGATTATAATTGCGCGGATAGAGTTTGGTAGCGCTGCATGATGCTTCACTGGTTCTCTTGTTTTAGTCGCTGAAAAATCAATTATATTCATATCTCTATACATAAATTATGGATCTATATTGCGTGAAGTGTAAGGCGCGTACTGGCACAGATGACTTGACGACGATTACAACTAAAAATAACCGATCAGCGCTTTCTGGTAAATGCGTACAGTGTAGTACAAAGAAATTTAGATTTGTTTCTAAACCAAAGGAACCCAAGGAACCTTTAAAAAAAACGAGGAGGTGATATCGCTGCCAAATTAGCAAAACTCCCTGGAACCCCATGGGCAAAATACCCCGGAGAAAAACACCTTCCAGGGTATAGTTATTGTGGACCGGGAACAAGACTTGATATCAGACTCAATGATCAAAATCAGCCCCGACCCGGTGAGGAACCAATAAACGCTATTGATAAGGCCTGTCACCTTCATGATGTTGCTTATAAAAGCAGCAATTTGCAACACAGGCATCTAGCAGATGTGAAATTAATTCATGCGTTGAATGATATTCCTGATAAATCCTTTAAAGAAAAATTGGCTTCATTTTTGATAAAATCGGCAATGAAAAGCAAATTGATGTTAGGTGCTGGTAATTAATAGCAACATGGAATCTATTTATTATTCCCCAAGAGGATACTGGAGGGGTAACGCTGCAATCAGTAAACTCGCTAGCGCCGCAAAAGTGAAAAAAACCACTGCGGCTCATTGGTTATCCAAACAGGCACTATGGCAATTTTATCTACCACCGCCTAAACAAATTCAATTCTCGCATTTTGATGTGACCTTTCCTAATGAAGTTCATCAGGCTGATCTATTATTTCTGCCACATGATCGTGGTTACAAATATGCGTTAACTGTAGTTGATATTGCAAGTCGATACAAAGAAGCAGAACCGTTAAAAACAAAATCGGCCACTGAAGTGGCTTCTGCATTTGAAAGGATTTATCGAAGGAGTCCTCTGCACTGGCCAAATCTGTTACAAGTTGACCCGGGCAAGGAATTTCAGGGTGCAGTGTTATCTACAATGAAATATCACAATGTCGCTATCAGACGAGGGCATACTGCACTGCATCGTGATCAGGCCATTGTAGAACGATTTAATCGGATTCTTGCTGAACGGTTATTTGGATATCAATACGCAAAAGAATTTCCAAGAAAAAAGATCCCGTGAATGGGTTAAGAGATTACCAGGTGTAGTTACCGCACTGAATGACGAGATTACTAGAACCATCAACATGAAACCTATCAACGCGATTAAAAAGAAGTCGATACCTGAAAAACCACAAAAGGATTTTAGCGTTTCCCAACCAATTCTTGTTAGTAATGTCATTGTGAGGTATTTATATGAACCAGGAGATCTTGAAGGAGGCAGAAAAAGGGCTACTGATCCTATTTGGAGTGTTACTGCACATAAGATATCTAGTATAACACGATCTACGGGTAGACTTTCAATCTATAAACTGGATTCAACTGCCCCTCAGCGTGGGTTTACTAGACAACAATTACAAGTAATTCCTGACGATACTCAATTACCACCGCATGGTCTTAACTAGCACCCTTGCGTCTATTGCACTCAAGACAAGTCAACATCACATTATTTCTGACATGACCGAGATTGTTATTTTTTCTGTCTACGGTGAATTGGCGAGGATCCTTATCCGAATACTGCCAACGCATTATACAATTGCAACTCGCGCAGTGATTATTCTGTTGTTGCTTCAGAGTAATTATTAATTCAGCATCAATATCAAATTCTCGTTGTTTTTTTTTTGTCTTGTTGTTTGTAACCGGAGAGTTTTTTATCAATAATATCATCTATTGTGGTGTCATTATCATCGCCAATGATTTCATCATCGAAGACAATTCTTCGAAGTTGATTTATTTTTCGTACTCTGGATACTGAAAGATAGACTAAATTCGACCATTCTATGCGATTATCTACTATCCAAACAATTATATCCGATATAGTCAATCCCTGTGAAGAATGTATCCTCGCTGCGTATCCTAGCGTCCATGGGGATTTATTAGCACGCAATGCATCTTCAACGACATTGATATCAACCAGCACAATATCATTTAATACGAGAATCTGCTTTTCACTCTGTCCTGGAATATCAACTTCAATGTTCTGTTTTCGTGTATCCGATGGCCTATAACAGAGGGGCACTGGAAGCGTTGCAAATTTTTGTTTATGCAATTCAAATAATTTCATCTGAAGTGTGTCCCTGACTATGTTTCTACTTGCAATGATCAAATCGTTTGGTCTCCACTTTTCCCAGAAATCATTCATGGGAGTTTCCGAAATTATTTCACGGGTTATTTCACACTGGATTCTATCCGGTTGTAATCTAATTAGTTTCTTCAATTCTTTTAATTCATTATCAAGTGATCTATGATCAGTATCAATTTCTTCATAATATTCTACAAAACCCTTTAGCCATTCATGGGGAGATGCACCGACAAATGGTGGTGGTTGCCCGTGATCACCGCACATGACGACTTTTGTATTCTTCAATAACAACCACTCAAGAAATATTTTTAAGACATCTTCTGACACTGTGTCTATTTCATCCCACATGATGAATTCAGGAATAAATTTCTCTCCCATGCGCTCAGGAGTCCATTTATCTCCCTTCCATCTAAAGAAACTATGATAAGTGCAGGCATTTACCCCTCTCTGTATCATTTCTCTTGCAAGTCTGTGAGTCGGTGTTAGCACAATCATGTTTGGATTGGAAACGCTAGCGTTTCTACGGAATAACTCAATTACCCGGGTTGTTTTTCCTGACCCGCCACAACCGTTTAAATAAACTGTTTTATATCTACAGATTGGATCAGAAATCGGTGGTGCACTAGAAAATTCTGAACCCTGATTGCTTTCTAAGTAATTATTTTCAATGGTAACATCTGCTGATTGAATATAATCATGAATCATTTCTTTCTTAATTCTCCATGATCCCCATTTCTCGTTGCAAGTAGCCTTAAAATCAGCCATTTTGCTATTTATGTAAAATGAATCAGTAGCAACTCTAACTGCGGTGGTAGGAAATCTATTGATCATTGAAAACAGATTGATAGAAGCATAACCGAGCATAGAAGCTCTTAAGTGTGTGTACTGCGGATGGTATCCATCATTGTAGGTAACAATTGTACCCAATTTGGTTCCATCGGACAGAAATGCGTCCTTACGATTGACATATAGGCCCCTATTCGTAAGATCCGCGATTACAAAATCGTATTCAGCGTTGTCTATAATCAATCGTGAAGAATATTTCGTATTATCATCTTTGCCACCTTGGGTAAATTTACCGATTATTCTTCGTCCAAGATTTTTTGCTTCATTGTTTCTGACTTCAAATAACTGTTGGGACCAATCCATAATTTGTTGTTCATTAAAATCAGGAAACAGTTTTCGCTCTTCGCTAATTATTTTTTCTAGATCAGGTTGGGGTAACCAGACTGATTTCTGTGCTCGATAGGATATAATTGCTTCACTGACAATTAATGATTTTAACATCTTACAATCAAGCATATACCGTAATAACACTATTGGCATCCAGTGTTTTTCAGACATGTGTTTACCAATCCAAAGATAACGACACGGATGAAGTCCTGTAGCCATTTCAAATGATACTACACAAGCGAATCCGGTTAAATCAAAATCAGGAAGTGGTCCATTAATAGCAACACGGGTCATTTCGTGTGTGGTGTGTCCAAATCGTTTGAAATATTTCTCACACTCTCCATACCCAAGAAAACTTCCTGGATAACACGCAATCATATCAACTGAAATAACGGTATCAGCGGTGTATTTTGTGTTCCATAATCCGCCGTGGCTGTATTCAAGACAGGACAATTTGATATCTGATAAAAACTCACTTCGTGTTGGTTTCCACGCGTTTTTCTTTCTAGCAAAATGTGCTGCAATGGATGGTACTGTGAAACAGTTTGCTAATAATTGATCGTTGTCTTCTCCGTCCCCAGAAAACTCACTAGCTAGTTGTTTCATTTGATTCTGCAGCTCTTCAGTACGGTATAATTCTCCGTTAGGCCTTACAAACTGATCAAATTTGCATTCTTCGTCTGAAGTACTATGAAATAGCCACACTGACACAGGATCGTTTTTACTCAAATGGTAAATAGCATCAAATACTTTCTGCTCTGAAAAAAACTCTTCGGTTTGGGATAGATATTTTACGGTTCTATCCCGTGGGAATATTGTTACTGCAGATGACCACGCGTGTGCGTTATGATCAATAATTTCAATGGGGGTTCCCTGTGATTTATATTTCGATTCGTATAATACTTCTCCGGTGATTGTCCTTACCGATATTGGAAATCTTAATGATTTTTCTAATTTAGTTATATCCTGAATTGTTGCTCCATGCTCTTTTACCGTGAACTCCCACTCGGTTTTTTTTTTTCGTCTTAGATCAGTTAGTTTATTTCCCCGGGACGCATTTGTGAAGTGTTCTATTATTCGTTCTGCTACACAATTGAGGCCTGTCGAATATTTCATGGGTGCTAGTTTTGAAATATCAGGTTTTTCATTGAGCGGATAGATCCCGTAAACAACTGCTGTGACAGGATAAGATCTTTCGTAGTAGGGTTTATCAATTCCAGTCAAAATTCCCGGTTTTGAATCCTGATTCACGGTGACAGTTTTTTTACCCCTGAGAATGGGTTCAAATTTATCCCTAATAATCTATTTGCCATCCTCACGGATAATGAATTTGATTCGGAAAAAATGACTTTTTTCTCCAACATTTGAGATTATCACTGCTGCTTTTTCATCATTCATGGTAGCGTCAACAACACCATCAGTTCGAAATCTTGACCAGCAATAAGATGCTCCATCACGCTTGAATTCATTAAAACAGTCTCTGATGGGTTTATCAAGAATTTTATTCTTGGGTGTATTAGAAACTATATCAAGATTGAATTGAGCATCCTTCCATGGTGATCTCATGTTTCCGTCTCTTGGACGTTTGTTACGTTTTTTGGGTCTATCGCGATTAAATCTAGGATTAATTTTCAATAATCTCTTAAACTCCTTCATATTTCCATCTATTGGACGTTTGTTACGTTTTTTGGGTTTATCGATATTAAATTTAGGGTTAATTTTTAATAATCTCTTAAACTCTTTCATGTTTCCGTCTCTTGGACGTTTGTTACGTTTCTTGGGTCTATCGCGATTAAATCTAGGATTAATTTTCAATAATCTCTTAAACTCCTTCATATTTCCGTCTATTGGACGTTTTGGGGTTTTTCGAGATTAAATCTAGGATTGATATTCAATAATCTCTTGAACTCTCTATCGGTATTGAATTTAGCATTTTTTGAAGTCAATCTCTTGAACTCCTTCATGCTATATATAAAACAAGCATTTAAATGAAAGATTTATGTATAATGAACCAATGCAAATGGCTTATGATGGGAAATGTAACCCCGTGTAACAAATCATGCAGAAAAAATGAATACTGTAGGTATCATATGCAAAGTTTTCGACGTGGAAGTCTTGGTCCGTTACCCTGTATTCGATGTGGGGTTGGGGTCAAGGGAAGATCACAATTGTGTATTGATTGTGGTGGTAAGCGATATAGGGAATTGAAGCGTTATTATGATAAAATAATAAAAAATGGACAATCCATCAGAAATTTTGACCCTGAAAAGGTCTTTGACCCTGATAACGTCACTGACAAAATCATAAGAACTCCGCAAGACTACATCGAAAGATTTTCCAGTGATGTAATTATTGAACCAAACACTGAATTAGACAAACAATAGAATAGTATATATGAACCAAGAATTCAGACAGCATCCAGTGATTACAAATTATGAAGCATCCAGTGATGGTACTGTCAGAAACCGTAGACTGAAGAAACCAGTTGGTGTTGTGACTAATCAAGGGTATTTGATGTTTGGTGCTGGTAAGAAAAAATATCACAATCATCGTTTCGTGTATGAGTGTTTCCATGGATTGATCGAGGATGGTTTTGTTATTGATCACAAGGATTCTAATCCGAAGAACAATTCTTTATCAAATCTGCAAGCTATCACACAGAGCGAGAATACCAAACGAGGAAGGACTGGCACGTGTTCAAATAAAGCGAGACCAGTAAAATCTTTGAATGAAGAAAAAATATTTTCATCTATGAATGAAGCCGGTAAATTTTTCGATATTTGTAGAGCCTCAGTACGAAGAGTTGCAGAGGGGATTTATCGATCGGCTATTTCAAAAAAGAACGGACAAAAAATTCGATTTAGTTATGTCTAATGCGTCATATTTTTCAATTAGAGATATGTCATTCTTATAGAATAATGAATTCTGAAAACATGAATAGCATCATAGTTGAAATAGCAAAATTGAAAAATCAGGATATCAAACTATCAGATGGGTTAAATCCTGATCAAATTGTGTCTGATTTTCAGGATATAGAATACGGGGTTAGCACTAACAAGTATATGCTACCCAAGAAGTATGCACTCATCAAAAGAATTCAGAATTCTATTAAAGACTCTCTTTCATTTTCCAGTGACATCAGTGTGTTCGTCCCGTTGTATACTATCGTAGAAGGAATACGAAAAGAATTGGGGTACGAATACGAATTGAAAAAAGAAGTCAACTCTAAAATTAGAAACCTACGGGCGTTAATTCAAGAAAATTGATTACCCGACCATTGATTGCCCGACCCGTTATCATTTTTTGATTGCCCGATCATTATCATTTTTTTTAGCCGACCCTCAAGGGGTGTGTCAAAAATCAATGGACGATGTGTCAGATTGATCAAAACTAGAATGTTGAAACTATCAGTATTATTTATTTTATATACAATTTTGATACTTTCAACATCATTGATAGAAGGTGTCTCACGATGAAATAATAACGCTTCCATGATCGTGTTAAAAAATCATCCGACATGTAACAAAAGTGGGATAAAAAGTGTTTTACAATTGAAAAATGGTTTCTGATTTCAAATAATGGTCAATGAAGCATTAACAACCCGATTGGCTCGTGAACGATTAGATGCAATTAAGAGATTTGTACCAATTCTTGACTCTGTACGGAATAAACTGCAACAACGACAGAGTCTTCAGACTGATTTTGCTCTGGGGTCTGAAGAATTGTTTGAACCAGTAACCACAGCAACGAAAGGGGTAGAGCGTGCTTTACTGGGAGATGGTCCCGAGACGGGAAAATCTGTTATTGGTGAACTTGAAAAAATATCAGCGAAAACTGAACAAACAAAACAAATGGAATCAAAGAGAACAGTAGATGATTTACGCGTGAGATTTAACGAGGAAGGGTTAGCAGAAATTGATAAGATGACCCAACAAAAATTCCTGAGCTTGTTGTTACGTCTTATGAAAACAGAAAAAAATGATTGAAACCAGAACATCATAAGTTTGTTCAGAATTTCACTCATTGGGCTGATATATTTTATAAAATCAAAACTAAAAAAGTCAAATTAAGACAGATAGTGCATCATACATCGAATATATCGATGCGGTGGATATAATGCATAATCAATACGAAGTGTTTAAACAACAACAAAAAACGCCAAGATTGCAAAGAAAGCGACAGCAGCCTGCAAAGAAAATATCTTTCTCTCCTAAAAAACAACAACTACCACCTGATGATGATGATGATGATGATGATTATTTACAAAACACGGATTTAGAAAAACTAGATGAAGCAACTGGTTATAGTGGAAGTGGATTAGGGACATGTCCTGATAGTGTTATCAATGATATATCACGATTAGATGTTCTTGTAGGAGGATTCCGAGCTGGAGATAATTCACCGGAAATAATTAATGAAGCAGCTGATATCTGTAGACGGTTATTTGCCGGCGGTATCATGGATATCAAAACATATCGAGATTTTATTGACGAGTTAGCAAATGGGTATCATAGTGATTAAATAACAATTGAAAACACTATTGTTTTTATAATAATGATCATCCATTACAATCATGATAAACCAACCCTCGTCTATGTAGTTAATTCACGGTTTCCAGTTTATAAAGCATACTATGGAGATGGCCTCGGCAATACCATTTTAGGATTCTTTTCAAGAATGGCCCCAAAAGTGATGCCGTTAGCTAGACAATTATCAATGAAAGTCATTGATGTTATTCGTGATAAGGGTATTAGTACTGTTGGAGATCTTGCCGGGAAAGCGTTTTCAACTGCGAAGGATAAAATAACATCATTAGTGAGGCGAAAAAAGAAACCGTTACCGTCTACAGAAGAAATGCCTGCAAGTGTTAGTAAAATTATAAATAACGCAGTAAATGAAAAACTAGCGTCGATGGTAAATCAAGGGGACCAAAGCAATATTGCAAATATGATAGCGGGAAGTGGCTTTAAAAAACCACGTCGATGAAATCCTATGGATTTTCACGCTAGCGTTTTTCACGATGAAAATCACGATTTAGACTCTGATAAATAGAATAAAATGTTCAAAAGGTCATCTGATCCAGCATTTGATATGGATGCCCCAGTGCGTAAAGATGATTCTGTCCGCGATTTTCAATTTTATTCTTATCACGCAATACAACCCGATCTCCGATCACGAATTGAACTTCAAGTTCATGATACCAGTAAATACTTTTTGCCTTGTGAAGCGTTTATTGAAGTAGAAGGAGAACTTGTAACAAATGATGCTGCACATAATGATCCACCATATGACATTAGCCAAACTACCCGAGTTGGTTTTGTCAATAACGGTATCATGGCGTTATTTGAAAGCGCTAGATATCTCATTGATGGAAAAGAAATTGAATCCATTGACCGTGAAGTTGATGTGGCCACAACAATCATAGGGTTAGCGAGATATTCTGATGATTATTCAAGATCAGCGGGTCCATCTATGATGTTTGCAAAGGATACTTCTGATAACGCTGATCACCTTCAATTCATTAAAGTGTTAACAGCACAGGGTACTGCAGAAGCCAATCAACAAGAAGCAGCTAATCCAGAACGTCGAACTAGACCCGGAGCTGCGTTTGATATTCTCGGAGGCGTTAATGGTAATCTCAATTTAGGATTTGCAACACGTGTAGCAACGTTGCATGGGCAGCGTCGACGATTTTCATGTGCGATTCCACTGCATCACATATTTGGATTCTGTAGAAACGTCCGAAAAGTTATTTATGGAGCCAAACACACAATAGCACTCGTGAGAAAGGGTTCTGATGATGATGCAATCTGGCGTAATGCTGGGGTTGCTCCCGGTAAAGTCATTTTAACAAAACTATCATTGTGGATGCCAGTATTAACTCCATCAATCACCGAAGAACAACGACTACTATCATTTATGGACCAAGGAGGAAAGTCGTTGTTAAGTTGGTTATCAGTGACCACGGATATTAAACAAGACAGTGGTGATGGTACATTCACATGGCACCTGGCATCAAAACAAGGTGTTTCAGCTCCACGTCATATATTCGTAGCGTTACAGAATAATGCGCGAGTTGGTAATCAAGAACGAAGTCATATGATATTTGATCAGTTAGGTGTTAATGAAGTCTCGCTGAGAATAAACGGACAGCAGGAACCATCCGAGGATATACAACTTGATTACGGTCAGAATCATATTGCACGTGTCTATCATAACCTGTTGTCATTTATGGCACGTGATCTAAATGTGGATACCGGTTTGCAAATATCACAATTGGATTTTAAAAGCTTCTATCCGATTTATTACTTTTCATTGGAACATCTCGATTTGATGAGACAATCTGTCGTTGATATACACTTTAGAGCCCGTGTAACCCGTCCGACTGGTCCACCAGTTGGTGGGGTACCTCCTATCCTTATCCCGAATTATAGAGCGGTTGCTGTCATTCTCAGTGATAAATCAATGCTACTTGAAGGTGTTGGAGGAAGAATGGGAGTGGTAGATGCCCCAGTAGAAAACATGTAATTGAAAATCCGAAGGATTTTTCCATTAGAATCAATCTATTATGTATAATGTCATATAGTGTTATTAGTGTTGCGTTAACTCCTGGTCAAATCAAAAAATTGCAATCGGAATCAGCTAAAAAATGTGGAACCACAATCACGTTGAAACCCAACCAAATGACTGGTGGTGCAAATAAACTATCGCTGACAACTCGTCAAATAAAACATTTCAATGATGCACTTGCAGCCAAAAAAGGTGTTCAGATTACTCTTTCTGCGGCTGCTATCAAAAATATGATTAAAACAGGCGGTATATTCCCGTTGTTAGCTGCAATACCAGCATTGATTGCAGCAGCAGCCCCAGCAGTGGCTAAAGCAGCGGCGTTAGGAGCCGTTGGTACTGCAGCAGGAATGGCACTTAAGAAGGCAACTGGGAAGGGATATAAAAAAAGGGACGATCCGTTCACGGATTGGGTCTAAGACTACCAGGAACCCCGTATTCGTGGTACAGCGGAAAAGGTCTAAGACTACCAGGAACCCCGTATTCATGGTACAGCGGGAGATCCGTTCACGGATCAGGCCTGAGACTACCAGGAACGGTTTATTAATTGAGGAACCTATGGTTCCCAAATCTTCGATGGTTCCCATGTCCAATTTTGATTTAATGGATGCGGCTAAAAAACTAGTGATTAAAAATTTCAGAGGTGTTTTTATGAAAGATCAATTACCACATCAACCAAACAAAACTGAAACAGGTATTATTAATCTCGATAACAGCACCGGACCTGGAACTCACTGGGTTGCATACGCTATTGATCCACGTGGGATTGTCTATTTTGATTCATATGGATTAGCCCCACCAAAAGAATTTATGCGTTACATAAAACAATTTCCAATGAAGACTTGGTATTCTACGCTACCAACACAACAAATCAATGACCCACCAATATGCGGCAGTGAAGTATTAAATGTCCTTGATGCTATTTCAGCATCTAGAAAACCACCTCATATTGTCGTAAATGACTACACCAGCAATCGCTTTTTAAAGAGAGAAAGAGTTTTACAATAACATGATTGATATTTGGGGGAGATCTTTGAAACCCAAACCCGATGGCTCTGCACCACCTGATTCTATCAAGGATGTAAAAAAAATAATTGAAGATGAAATCGCTGAGACGTTAAATTTAACAAGTGTTGACCCGAACGAAATAGTTGTATTTCAGGACAAACAGGGTGAATTGAAATCTAGTAATATTTCTCTGGATGATATTTTAGTTAAACAACAAAACGCGATCGAGAACACCGTTGCGTTATTTTCCGATCAGGGCAAATTGAAATGTAGTAATATTTCTCTGGATGATATTTTAGTTAAACAACAAAACGCAATCGAGAACACCGTTGCGTTATTTTCCGATCAGGGTAAATTGAAACCAGGTGTACTCGTTTCAACGATTACAGATCGATTAAAAATTCTCAACGATGAGTTAAACAATTCTATGGTTGTACTAACAACACTTGAATCTAGAATTGAAGAAAACGGAAAACAGTTTACCGCATTTCGTAGAAATATCATTGATAAATTTATTGAAACCCCGTTAGATAAAATTGAAATAAAACTCCCTGATATTAAAAAATCCATCGATGAGACAAAAACTTTCATCGAAGCCGTCAAAGGTGATTTTTCGAGGATGATAACAGTTATTGAAAAAACAAAAATTCCTCATGAGAAGACTAACAACATAGTATATACAATCCAACACGGATCATTTGAGTGGTCACCTACAAACAACAAATTAGATATCACTGCAACCGTTAAGGGTATTTATCGATTAACACTAGTAACACCATTGTCTCAATTTAATATTTCATCGTCCAGTTCATCTGGGGTCAATAAGACGATTTCAACGATCATCGACAAGAATACAACTGAAAAGTTCACAATCACATCTACTGATAAAAATTTGACTAAAACTTCGGTATCATGGTATGTGGAATTCGTAGCGGATTTAAGTAAATAAATTGAAAGGATTTCACAATTGAAAACGCTAGCGTTGTTAAAATAAAAAATGATTTCATCATCGCAATATCGCTATGATCAGGTCAGAGAATATCAAACTAGACTCAAAACCCTGTCTGAGGAGTATGCAATGAAAATTAAAAAATATCGCAGAAGAATTACCGCAATTGATGTTACCGTGTATTCAGTGAGTGGTGTAATCACCGGAGCCGGTATTATACTGTCTTCAGTGACAATGATGGCTCCGATAGCTGTTCCAATTTGCATTTCTGCGGCAACAACAATCGCTGGAATTATTTCAATAATCACAAAAAAAATATTCTCATGCAGCCAACGGAAACTACAAGACTACATAATTCAATTTCATGTTGTGTCCACTGCATACTCGCAATTATCCTCATTGATATCGTCATCGCTCGATCATACAATTATATCAGAGAGTGAGTTTTCAGCGATGGTAGATATATATGATTCTGCGATGTCAAAATTAGAAATACAAAACATGAGTATAATAACAATGACAACACAGATGGAATTACTTCAACAAATAGTGGAGAACACAAACCCAGTACAAACAAGCATGATCTCAATAACCTCAACGAATCCAGAATTCAGTGTGAATTTCCCCTCTCCGGTCCCAGTGAAGGAGATAGCGCTAGCAAAATTACGAGTATACCACAGTTGGCCAAATATTAGGTCAAAATCATTTGGTGGTCAACAACCCAATAATTCCCTGGCATTTGCAAATAAGAATAAACCCGACGGTACCCCAGACTGGAATGTTGTTTCCATACCAACCGGATCATACCAAATCGAACAAATCAATAATGAATTCGCGCGTAGAATAAAATCGATTACTGGAGTAGAGTCAAAAATAGCTATAACAGTTCATGAACCAACACTATCATCTGCCATTGAAATAAGCACAGAGGGTTATGTCGCAGATATCTATCAAAGTTCTATTAGAACCGTACTAGGATGGCCTGAAATCCCACCCCGGGAAAAACCCGTTGATTTACCAGAACCAAAAAAATCTGATTATGTCACAGACAGGATAAAATCTGATAATCCAGTAAAGAGTTATAGAGATTATGACAAATTTAATTTTTTTCTTAAAACGATAGATACCGTCACTAATAAAAGATACCACACACTTCTACAGAGTAAAACCACTGAAAATTTCAGAGCGTTCAATAACGATATTTCGTTGTTGTTAATATCCCTTAAATCCGGTACTCTCACCCGAGACGAATTTATCAGCGTTGTAGAAACATGTAACAAAATCATCAATGACATGGAAACATTTCATTCACAAATTATTCAGGGTATATTAGATGACGATATCCCCCTATCGAAAACAATATTTGCAACGAAGTATAATATACGCGTAGAAGATATCCCCACATTCAAACTACCAGGATATAATATCTTAGAACTACAAAAATCTCTCAGTGACACCATCGATGTTGGTTTTAAAATAATTCATGATGCATGGAAAAAAGCAACATCACCGGAAATAAAAATCCTGACCCATAATAATGACCCAGATGGTGGTGGCAGGCATATTGCTCCGTTCAATGTGAATATTTCATCGGTGATTGCGCTCAATTTAGTATGTGATGTGATCGAAGGAAGCTATCAAATTAATCTAGAACGATCAAATCAAGCTCAGCAAGGATATATTTTGTATTCATTTGCACCAATAGCTCCTCCAGGGTTTTTAATAATTGAGTCCCCGGTGAATCCAGTCTATATGCGATGTCATAATAATTCATTAACCAGAATTAATTTCAAACTCACTGACCAGTCTAATAATCTAATTGATTTACAAGAGGAGGTTTTACAAATTAGTCTTTTTGTGAAATCCTGAAAGGATTTTCGTCGTAAAGACTTTCATCCTAAGGAGATTTTCGTCCCCCAGACAAGGTCTGGAACACGATATCGTATCGGACTGGATCAAATATTCGGTTAACCCAGAACTGAAAGTTCTAGCAGCAGAGAGGGTGAGTGACAACGACATTGTAGTCCCTTTTTCCCAAAAATCGATGGAGGATTTCATTAATTTCATTGATTTTTTTTGGACCTGATTTCATTGAAAATGTTGTTTTTTTGATTTGATCCTAATCCATAAAACGATATCAGATTCACACACACATTGGGGCCTGATGTCATTGGTTTCATTGTTTTTAAGCGTGATTTCAGTGAAAACTTGTCTAAAAATGTTGTCTGATTCACCCTCTCTGCTGCTCAAACCATTCCCTTTATACTGTTTATCAAGAAAAGTCAGAACTATTGATTGTCTGACCTTGGGATCACTTAAAGTAATAACATCTTAACACATTGAACTGGATGTTTATAAACATATTGAATAAATCCTAAAATAAAGGTTGCTCTTGCATAAGGGTATCATGACCAGGGACGAAAGTTCGGCTATCTCAGTCCATTATATGCAGGCACATAAATTACCAATATGACCGTTCTTAGAATAAATAACCTACACATTAATATAAAATATATCACACAGGTCTAAAGATGGATAAAATAAAATGAAAAGAATGTTCAAAGGCAAATCTTTTTAAAATAGTAATTATGGGTTCACACTCTAGGAAAAAATATAGGCAAACAGTTTGGTTCACAGTTTTAACCCTTAGTTTCGAAGACATGACACCGACTTAGTAGCATGTATTGTAGATGTGTGCTTAGTCGTGTGTAAATATGGTCTTGTGTGAACAGATATGGCTATGGGTGTTTTCACCGTATATCTAGGTTCTAATGTCCGTTGAGTACGAATTAATAATTCCCTAACCTGTATGATAGTATGATTTGTATTAAAATATTATTTTGGCCTACTGTTGTCAATCATTCTTCTGTAGATGTTTGCGATATCACTTTCCTTGCTTCAGATGTAGGTGAAAGTTCAACATGACAAACGTGAATAAACACAAATTACTGTTACCGTCTAGTCTGGCGCCCTGGTAAAAATAATATAATCAGAAAGTATTATTCAAGTATTTCATTCATATCCTTTTCTCATCATGCAAAAGTGTTGCCAGTTCGTCTACTATCTTGTATACATATTGTTAAATATTTTGTATGTAGAACAATAGCTTGAAGTACTATCTGGAAAGACCATGGGTAATGTTTTATACAAGCTGTCGGCAGTCGAACCATAGAAGACCTCATATTAACCTGATTGAAAACAAATTTATTCAGTTTGAAATATTTCATAGCCTGAATATATTCTATATAAAGGGTGTGTAGAGATGAGAATAGTTTTTAAACAAATTACATCAGATGATAGTTAAAACCAAGTGAATGATATAACCGTTGTGTTTGGTAGTCTATACGTTACTTCTTATCTATGCCTTAATTATAATAATTTAGACGGTTCAGTTTGGGTGTAAACAGCTTACGTATGTAATTGTTATCTTTGGATTTCTGTATGTCTAAGCATTTTGAAATATGGTCGATCCCAATAAAGATTACGTCATTAAAGTGGTTAGAGCGTCAGATGATGGAGGTTACAGTATTGTTCTCCGCCTGAGTCATACCAAGACTTATAAAAAATTATACAAAACGCTGCATAACGTGACGCACATCATTACGAGAATATTGTTGAGACTAGATCGGCTTGTGTCTGGATAATGTTTCACTAGTGTTTGAGATCACTATAAACTGAAACGATATTGACATTGAAGCGATATGAGTGAAACTGTATTAAAGCTACGTCAAACAGACACACAAACACACACACACGCATACATGATTCAACGTAAACACATGGACAAGATAAATGTTTCGTCATTGGGATCCTTTCAACTTTCGTAGGTTTTGCGTATGTAATGATATTTACATAATCGTACTGTGGCTAAACGTAACAAACATGATTCTGACTTCAGTATTTAAAATCACCATAATTAGTAATTGAAGTAATCCAAGGGTTATACTTGACCGAAGAAGGTAAAATGCTGTCGCGAATCCGCTAGAAGTCATAAGTTATGTTTAATTCCAGAGATTTCTATACAACGTCTGTTGTAAATTAAAAATCCCGTGTCCATTCGATAAATAATTTTACTCAAATTAATTCAAGACCACACAATTCAAAATTTGCCAAGCGATATAAATTCCTTCTAATGCAGGTAACTGTTTTTTTATTACTCAAGCTTGGGGCAATCAAACCATGGTTATTAACCGCATTTCATCGCCATGGCAACATAAACGGTGCATGCCGACGACGGAACGTCCCTTTTCGTTTTTCAATTTTGTAGTTCACCAGTCTCTAATCATAAATTAAGCATCTGAAGTCACACAAACAACAAACTTCACTTAAAGGTCAAATGAAACGATTTTTGATCTTCAAATTTAATAAGTAAAATGATTGATTATTATTTTGGAAGTAAAAAAAACCTAATGATATTAATTAAATCAATGTCGGGTGCACGTACCCGGTCATCAAAAGTCGAACGGTGCGCAAATGTGACCTGGCTTACTTCCCCTGAATTACCTCTTCTGCTGACGTCATACGTGCCATACAATTGTAAACAATATACGGCGTGGGTAGCAAGATAACAAAATGGATTATGTTTCTGATGAAAGTTCGACAGATTGTGAAGAAATGCCAGACTTGACTTCGACGAAACCGTCAATAACACCATATATGTTTGAACCAAGATTATCTTCGGTACAAAATGTTTCAAACAGAGATACAAGCTCTGAGTCTGACTCGGACGACAGTCACATTTCGACCGAAGAGAATGAAGACTCCTTACTTGACGAAGAGGTTGATAAAGTGAATCTTTGGTAAGATTTCTAACAAATACTTATATTAGGAACAAAATGCAATCGTTTTTTTTAAAGTATTCGGTTACTGTTTTGCTCGTTTCAAAAAGAGTTTAAAAAGGGGGGGGGGGGGAATGATGTTTTGTTTTCAGACTATTTCCCTGCATGTGTCTAAGGACCTTACATTGTATATAATGTGCATATTTTTATTCACATCTGCTTGAAAAAATTTAACTTAAAAAGTTCATTGGTATTGTCACCACAAATATAATGTTGATCAATTTGTCAGTGCATTTTACAGTTTATATGTAGATCTTGGAAAAGGTAGATTTTTTTAATGAGAATAAACTGATTTGGCACACTACTTTAGTATATTCTTTTAATTGTTGCAGGTGTTCTTGTCAACACTACATGACAATGCAGACATGAAGTGAGTCAAAGTGTTGCAAAGACACGAATATAGTGGATGGAAAAATGGAAGAAGCAGGAATTTCCTGCATAACAGAGCATGATGGTTTCCAAGCAAACTGTTTGAATGAACATGTTTTGGAAACATCTTATTATGAGTATTTGGAGGAACATGGACTAAATGATCAAAGTATACACGAGTAAGTGTTTTTACATTTGTTTTATTAAGGAATAACTCTTCAAGTTAAATAGTTCGTTTGCACCTTCTAGTAAACACTTAACACCCGGTCTCTTTTTTCCCCCAAATCAAGTTTTACCCTTATATGTATAGTTTTCTTAATTTGTAGAAATAAAACACAAAACAACAGCTGTTTATAGAGGTTTTAATAGTAATGCAAAATAAATGTCGTAATAGATGATAAACATGACAGCAACAATAAAAATGAAATCAAATCAATTTAAAATAGATATATATACATGTATAAATGATTATTCATCTGTACATCTATGTGCCACATTCAATTTTAATACCTCTTCAATGATTTTAAGAATATTTTTTTTTTACAGACTGTACAGATATATAGCTTATAGAAGATTTGTGCGATGGATTTACCAAAGACTGATAAAAAAAAGCAAAGAAAGATCTTGCCATCATGTGTTGTGAAAGCGATAAGAGATAAATTTCCATCACAACAATATTGTGGATTTAAATATCGTAATTAACTTCTTAAAGAGACAAAACTGAACACAAATAATTTTAATTCTAGTTTAAATTGAATCTTGAAATATGTCTATCGACTATTTCAATTTTTGACTGTCTTGGCAATGCCTGTGTCAGAGGGGCTGGTCTAACTTTGTCTTCTCTTTGTCTGGCATCAAAGGCTTCTGAATAGCTGGTGTACATTTCCCGTCTGATCAAAAGTTCATCAAACAAGTCATCAATATATCCTGCAAACAATCAAATCAAACTGTTTATTACTTGAAACAAGAAGAATAGATTGTTAGATGTGAATGCTATAATTTTTGTAAAAAATTAAACAAATAACTTATTGTATGTTTGTCTGGTTTTAATTTCTTTTGCAACTCCTTCTCCCTTTCGCCATTTTGGGAAGGACACTCGATACTGGTGACTGCCATCTAATGTCACCATCTGATCTCTATTTACATTCTCATTGAAATGCAATGCGGCAAGCAATAAACTATATTCCAGGCACAAAAGGTACATATATATATATTAAAAGGAAATTTACCTGAACAAGTTGAAGATCCAATATTTTCCCACTTTCAAGGTTCATGATGCTGTAAGACCCATATTTTGCTGTGTGTCCTGGAGAACAGAGGCGTGCATCTCCGCCAAGTTTAATTTCACTCCCTCTGTTTTTGATTTCATCCAACATGTAGGACTGACTTAATTGCCAAACTGATGATACAATGGGAACAATATATGCATTTTGTATCGACATATATGTTCTCTGTGAAAAGCACTGAATTTTTTAATGCATAAACACATTCAGTACAGTTGTTGGACTTGCTCCTGCAAACATGATTGCTCCAGATAAAATCAAATTGCCTAAAGGCATAGTTCCTGACATAGGCTGACTATACCATCTGTAACGCCCTTCACGTGTACAGCACATGTCTACAATTAAAGCTGTTCCAACAACTGTTTTCATTAGATCACTATCAGATGAATCCTTCAATACTTGTGCAAGTGTCTGCAAAAAAATTTAAAAAATAAAATAAAATAATTTAACATCTTTATTTTGCAACAACATAAATAAATTATAAAGGAATTTACTAAAAAAAATCTTTGTATGTCTGAAATTGTTAATTGTGTGGATAGCAATTATTCATGCTAATCATAATGAATGAGCAGTTGTTTACTGTATTAATTAGTAATTATATCTTTAGACATAGTCCAGACTCTCCTGCTGTGCTTATCTCATACATACAAACCAATTGTTCTTGGGTGAAATTTGAGAGATCTAGTTTATTTATAGATTCATATTAATGTTGAACATACAGTTTAATTTTAAAAAATAATGATTAGTAAAACAATTCAATTATAAATTTAAGAAATGAAAAAAAAAATACTTACTTCCATTCTTTTTCTTTTTGCTACTGCCCCCGATTGTCGTTGTTTTCTTTTGAGTGAACCCGCGTTTTCACATCCTTGTTTTTTCGATTTAAAATCGAAAATTGATGGTATTGCATCTCGTTTTAGCTGTAGTTTTTTCAATTTGTAGCCGATTATCATTGCTAATGAAGGATCAACAACAAACTGGTCGTTGGTAAAGTGCTTTGCACAAACTTGACAAAGCCTCGAAGTTTTCGATGGACTAAAATCTTTCCTTTTTATTCGGGAAATCCAAACTTTTCTCCGCTTTTCGTGTTTCGGAAATTCAAATAATCCTACCCCTTTACCTGACTCAGTTTTACAGTTAAAAGCGACGCAATACACCATTTCACTGCTTATCGATTCACACAGGTAAACTTGCTTGTAAACAAAGCTTGTTGTGAAACAAGTGACGTCATCAGCTAAGGGAAGTAAGCGATGTAAATATTATGGCGGGAAATATGTACCCAATCATTTTGATCGATTTAAATGGGGTATGATCATATTTTTCAATCGGGAAAACGTTAATAATGATTTTAAACACAAAACTGTACAACATTTTAAAGAAATCATATAACTCATATAAAATCGTTTCATTTGACCTTTAAATGTATTCGGGACAATTTACCGACAGTGGCACTCATGCGGTTCTGACCTGAATTCACCAAACGTAAACCATAGCATCATGCAGACGCACTAACAATTTAATCCGTGGCGTTTGCTCCTAAATTTGGTTATTTATTTCGAGCTAAGAGATACTGGACCTAGTTCCCATAATCAAACAATTAGTCACAATATCATAAGAATTCCTCAAACGGGCGCTAAAACCTATGTGCATACTCCAAATATATTGCAGAAACTTGTTTAATAAAATGAAAGCAACTTCCCTACCTCGGAATTTCCTAGGGGAATGTTTCTACTTATCATATGCGTGAAGACCAAATCAAAGAATTATGACCTTTTTTATTGAAACTCTTTACATTTTATTCATTGATCTACTGACATAATTCCCATTATGCTAAACCTGTTAAACATGTTCGACACACGATACGCATACAAGACAAAAAACATGCAGAAGAAATGGTTGAAAATGGTCAAAGTTGACTTCAATTAAATTATCCCCCAAATCTTATGAAACGATCAAATTCGTTGTTGTTTAGAATACGTGGCTTTGCTGAGACTTCAATCTGGGTAAAATACAAAGAATATTTTTTTGTATAGATGATCTTGATTTACAATCTTGATGCAAATATTTATATTGTCTTCACATTTAATAATTTCCTTTTATGTGCCACAATGATGTATTTAGGCATAACACGCTTTTGTTAAAAGTTATGAGTACGGATCACTGCTATCTCACTGCTATATGCGTGGGTTTGAGTCTAAGATTCGGCTAATGTATTTATGTGGGAAAGCTTGCCAGTAGCTTCTCATGGGTCGATGGTTTTTTCCGGGGTTTTCCTGGGTTCTTCTTTCACCAATTATAATGGGAACCATATACATCCTATCGTGTGCTGAAAAATGGCGTTTAACCCTACAAACAAACACAACAATTCACAATATAGTCAAACCGATCGCATTTGGTGGTTTATGAGGTGTTTAGATGCCCCGACATGTTGCCATCGTACAATCAATTAAGGATATATTTGAAACTCTTACGTTTATTTTTCAGTGGTCACACAATCGACTCGAATCGGACAGGAAAATTATTTCTATTGGTTAATTGGTAACCGTTGTTGTGTAGTTATATATAGGAAAAGATACAAATTTAAACAAAAATATTGATGAATGATGTGTCCCTTTGTTTATATTAGTAACCTATATATTTCAAAAAAAGACGCGCCCCTTTGATATATCGCAGGAAAAGAAAATAACCGTTATAATGTACGTTTAAAGTCATTATACAATTTGATGCCCATTGACAAAACTATGCCCATACTAAGACTAAAGAAACTTACTTATATTTATTTAGTAAATGTCCCGTACACTCTTAGCCTTGTCACTGTGAAGCTCGAAGGCAGTTAAAAGCAATATGATCAAACATTCCATAATTATCTAGATAAGATTCGTTTCAAACTAAAAACCAATCGTCCTGGACAATATTTAAATACAATTGGTTAGATGGTTTAAATGTATGTCTTCTAATTACCGCCAGCGTGAGTATAGACAAGGAAACGACCATATAACATTGATGAACTGCGAAGTTGACAATTAACGAAACGATACACTCTGTAAATATTGTGACGACTATTGTAACGAACCCAGTCAGATATAAAACAATTACTAACAAGATGTTTGATTCTGACTGTGTCCTAGATCCCTTTCCGTAGAATATAAAAAATACAAGTAATATCTAAAGTAATGTATTAAAGGAAACGTGATGCTTGGTAACACATAATGAAATTGGGAAACGTAGCATAGTTAAGATGTTACTGAAACCTTTATCTTCGGTTCGAACCGATGTGTGCTATCACTTCGCAGGAAAACCTGATCTATGATAGCAGCAAACTGTTTACACATCTTTTCCCAGTTTCCGTCGTAGTGAAACATATATGCGAATGAGCAGAACATAGCATGAATAATTGACAATTGGGTACCGACAAAAATACGTCATGCAACGTGCTAAGAGAGAATAATGCTTAATCAGTTCAGATTAATAATACATATTTAGAATAATTATCACATTATCGGTACAGTGATGTTATAATATGTGAATTTGATATATTATGATAAGGAAACATGTTACATTCTGATACATGTGATTCTTATGGCTATGAAATAAGACAATGTAATCATCGTGCACTATTAATTTGACTAATTAGCTGATTTCGTGCGGAAACCCGTTTAATCCCGACTTCAGGAATTTTGTATTTTCAATTAAGATTTTTGCGCCAATTTTATATTTTTCAATTCCATTCACGATTTGAAGTTTGGGAAAATGTAATTGATAGTCTAAATATGGCCAATCTACCTTTACAGGGGTTTTATGTCTTGAATAACAATATAAATGTATAAACATGGCGCAGAACTCCCAAGACAAATAAAAAGCAGCAACAAGGTAAACAAAGACTATTGCCCTGTTGATAGTGGGTTTGCTCGGCCAGCAACGAGGAGAGTGAAGGATTATATGTAACATAAAAGCCGCCTTGTATTTAAACATGGTTTAAATGTTAAGTTCCAAAGTAATTAAAAACACGTCTGATCACATGAGAATGTAACAATAAGCCTGTCGTCGGCAAAACAACCAAACAAGGACTTATTTCATTATGTAACTTCTGTATCATGATTTTCTGATAAAATGCACATTTCAATCTGCGTTGTCCTTTACCAGATGCAATAGGTGATGCTTCTGAAAATAACCTTTGTAAATTCTCATGTTAAAAGGAGATCAGCTAAGATGTTAATGTCATAAGTGTCTCCACATTATCAAGCTTTGCGTTTGGCATTCAACTCTGATGATTTTTTACATAATTGTTTCTACATTACCAAGTGTGGAAAACAAGATAATCAAGCTTAAATTATGGCCCTGCGATTTACACTATAGTCAAACCGATTGCATTTTGTGGCTTATGTTGTGTTTAGATGCCCTGACATGTTGCCATCGTACAATCAATTAATGATATGTTTGAAACTCTTACGGTTATTTCTCAGAGGTCACATAATCGACTCGAAGTGGACTAAAAAAGTCTCCATAGTGGTTATTTGGTAACCGTCTTAGGCGTAGGTATATGTATGAAACGACACAAATTTAAAAGGAAAAAAACAATTCTTGATTTGTGTGTGATTTTGTTTATATTACAAACCGATATAAATCAAATAACGCCATGATCCCACTTTTAACAGAACTAACTCGGATAGTTGGGTTATTGTCATATGGTGGATCATTATGAGCAGCATCGTTTGTTACACGTTTTCCTTCTACTTCGATAAATGCTTCACAGGGTAAACATTATTTACTGTTATCATGAACGTGAAGTTCAATTCTTGATCGAAGATCAGATTGTGTTGCTTGATAAGAATAAAATTGATAATCACCTGCCGAATCATTCTTGAGCAATGGGGCGTCCATAACAAACGCTGTATCAGATGACCGTTTGAACATTTTATTATATATCCGTTGGTATAAATCATCGTCGTCGACGTCGTCGTGGTTTTTTTCAAGCCGCTTCCAGCTATCATATCTGCGGTTATATTGTCCTTGTCACTTGCAGCCAATCAAGTTGCCAATCACGGAGTCATCAGTGACGCTAGTTTCTGATCTACTGCGTTATTTAACATTTTACTAACCCGCGCAGGCATCACTGTTGTAGTAGTCCCGGTTTCCTTCGCGGCTGAAAACGCTTTTCCGGCAGCATCTCCAACAGCGCTAATACTTTTATCACGAATTACATCAACAGCTTTCATCGATAACTGTTTTGTTAGCGGCGCAACTTTTCGAGCCATTCTTGCAAATAACCATGCAATTGTATCACCGAGACCATCACCATAGTACGCTTTATAAACTGGAAACTGTGAATTGACTACATAGACGCTGGTTGGTTTGTCACGGTTGTAGTGTATGATCATCTTATTTAAATGATATTTATCTAATGCGATGACTTAGTCGCTGTGGTAACCATCCTTAGGATTTTCCACGAACTCGTCAATGAAATATTGATATGTTTTGATATCCATGATGCCACCCTGAAAAAACCGCATGCAGATATCAGCTGCTTCATTAATTATTTCCGGTGAGTTATTTCCAGCTCGTCTTCCTCCGATGAGAACTTCTAATAGTGATATATCACCAAGAACATTACCAGGACATTGAATTAGACCACTACCTCAAATTCCAGTCCCAGACAGTCCCTTTCCGGATGATTTTTTAGTGATACCAGTTGCACCATTTTCAGATTCAGCTTCTGTCATTATTTGTATTTCATCCGGGTTTGGGTCGTCTACTGTATAACTCGGTGGTGGTTGCACGATCCCTTTTATCGTAACTATATAATTTTTATAATTAGGGTGTTTTGTTTTTGAGATTTTAGTTACGCCGTGTTTCGCAAAATATAGTTTTGTTGCCCAGGTGTCGCTGTCTCTTTTAAAATCTCTAGATTCGTGTTTTATATAATTTTTCTTGTTTCAAATTTACTTTTGGCAATTACAACTAATTAATTATCGTCAAGGGTATTTTTAATTTCAATTAACGCATCATTCGTAAATATATTTTCAGGTGGATATTCTTTTCTTGCAACAGCGCCTGGTTGTTCAAGTTCTTCAGGTGGCGCGCTAACTTCTTGTTCAAGTCGTTCAGGCGGTGGAAATCTAATATCAATACCACCTAATCGTTATATTTCTTCTCGAAGCTGCTCTTCTTGTTGTTCTCGTTCTTGTTGTTCTCGTTTTTGTTGTCTTGCGGTAGTTATTATATCACCGGGAAGTGTTCTTAAAGATGTTTTTGTTTGTTTGGATCTTCGTGCTATTTTTTTCAGTTTCCGTTGCTATTTTTTCAAGTTCACCAATAAGATGTTTTTCTTTTCTTTTTTCCCACGGCTCGGGGTCATCCCCCCATAGAGCTCACTCTACCCCTTTTGTTGCTTTGGTAATCGGTCCAAGCAAATCTTCAGATCCCTCAGAAAAATCGGCTTGTACTTTACTTCTGACAGAGTCACGAATTGGTAAGAATTTCTTAATTTCAAACAATCTCTCCTCTCGTTAGTCTTGTAGTTAATGCTTTGTTGACCATTATTGAAACAGTAAAGCAATTTCCAATTAATGTACAATGTAGTGATTTATGATTTCTATGTTTTAACCCGACTCTGACAAGCAACAAAAAAAACACTCACTAAAATATTTTTCAGTTATTTTTTTTCCGTGTTGTTTGATCAAATATACCTTGCAACAATGCGAGAATTTTACTATGGCGTTATACTGTCAAATCGTTAGTTGTATTCAGCGGGTTTTTTTTTCATTTTACTTGAATTAACGCCCGTATATTTCTAAACTTCGAATTAACCTCATTTTTTAATTCATAATCCCGGCCTAATTGTTTTCGTATTCCTTCCACAATAGTAAATAACGGGACAAACACACTTACGTCACTACAGAATGCAAGAGAGTCCCGAATAGAATTATGGATTTTTTTATCAGCGCATACTTCTTTGGCAGCATATATTTGTTAGTAATAATACCGTAATCTATATCTTGAAAGTCAGACATTATTTGGTCAGGATTTAAATTGATAGATAATATAATATCTTGGCTTTTCAATTTTGAAACCTCGGATATCATCCTATTCATATGTTCAGAATTCATATATGATAATACATATTTCTAATACAAAAAAAAACAAAAATTGGGGTCAATTTTGAACCGTTTTTTAGATAGGACAATGCCATTGCTACGGTTTTTGGTAGTTTCTAGGCATAAATGTTAAGGAAAGCACAATGCCATTACTACGTTTTGGGTAGTTTCTAGGCATACATGTTAAGGACAGCACAATGCCATTACTACGGTTTTGGGTAGTTTCTAGGAATACATAAAGGATGGATATATGCAGTGAATGATGTCAATGAATGATTATGCAATTCCATTCGAGTCTTTAGC
Organism: Unio delphinus; assembly: GCA_029339505.1. NCBI lineage: Eukaryota > Metazoa > Mollusca > Bivalvia > Unionida > Unionidae > Unio > Unio delphinus. The sequence goes on from JAQISU010000136.1 coordinate 4,539,949, forward strand.
CAATTGTATAGGGACAACACAAACAATATATTATAGTTTACGAAACATATTCCCCTAAGAAGGAATCTAACTCGTCAAATAACGGGTTAGAATCACAAGAGGATATGTTTAGTGAATGGACAGCACAACGCCTTTACTACGGTTTTGGGTAGTTTCTAGGCATACATAAAGGATTGATATATACAATGAATTGGATGGATTTATATAATGAATGAGTGATAAGGGGACGGGACAGGGACAATACAACATATAACAATGAATAAATGGATGGATGTATACAATGATTATAAATGATGAAACTCCTACATTTAAATTGCAACCGTATATAACCCACAACATCTGCCTGGGTTGAATACAAATTATTCACACCAGCGAGTGGTGTGGTTGGTATATACGGTTGCAATTTTAAATTTCGGAGGTATCCCACCCCCCAATTAAAACCATATGTCGGCCACCATTAGCAATAATGCCTATTACGGGTTTTGAACCATGACCATTAGTATAACACCCTGTCAAAATACCGATCAAGCTAATGGTTCTTATAAACAGGTGTATGTTTTTGAATATTATATATAGGTAATCTAATAAAATCAATAGCGAACAGGTGTGATGACGTCAATGATTGATCACAAAAACCACAACTGACTAAATAAATAAATTCCTGTACCTTTGTGTATGAACAAAACCAAATACTTAAAAAAGTACAATTATTTGTAAAACACTCCATTTTTGTTCGTTTTCTTACAAAATAATTGTATTTACTCGGAACTAACGGTTGTTATTTATAGGTATATAATATACAGGTAAGCTAATATTATCAATAGCGAACAGGTGTGATGTATGACGTCAGTGGATCAATCACAAAGCCACAACTGACTGAACGAACAACTCCATATACCTTTGTGTATGAACAAAACTGAATACTTATAAGAAAAAAATTACAATTATTTGTAAAACACAATATATTTTATTTGTTTTCTTACAAAATATTTTATATTCCACTGAGCTAACGGTTCTTATAATATACAGGTATGCTAATACAAATGGCGAAAGTCAAACACGAACAGATGTGATGTACTTCAAACGCATGTGAATTATATATTATTATTTTTAATCTATATACTAAGTACTGACAATATCAAAGCAGAACCTAGCGTTTGTAAACACTTCATGTTTTATTATTACACTAACTGTTTTACAGATATAATGTGAAATCAATAGCATGTGTTACGCGCGTGCCAGTAACTAAAGACAGCCGATCAATGTTAGCTCATCCTGACTTTACAATGCAATGAATGACGTGGAATGTATAAGATCTAGAGTACGAGGAAACATAGTTAGTTTCAAATCTATATATCTTTGTTGTACTTACAGACAATGTTAAAGCATAACCAAATACGTGAAAGAAATAAAAAAATGCAGTTGTTTGTAAACACTGCGTATTTGATTCGTTTCCTTACAAAACAGATAATTGATTATCCCCACTGAAAATCATGATAATCACAATCTAAGGGAGATAATCCATCAAAAATAGATGCCACAATCTAAAGGAGATAACTATTTCATAGGCCGTAAACACACCTAAACGAGTAATCTTCCTTAATACTATATAGTATAGTAATAAATGGATTTTATATTTAAATAAATTGAATTGTTTGTCCATTTTTTTCTGGAAATCGCCGTTTTGGTTATATTCTCTGCAACGGTTCGTACTGAGGGCATACAAATATCAAAATATCTACCGGCTTTAGACATTGATTGGAATATAATTTCTTCGTTAGTTGCTGTATTAAAAGATTTTACGGGTCTTTACCCAATTGATTTATAAGTACCAATTAATCCTCGTTTTAGAAATGTTCACTCTGTGTAACAGCTTCTAGATTATCCAATTTGTTATTATGTGGATTGGAATCAATGTGATCGATAACAAGACCATCCTTGATCAATCCATTAAACACCTCGAAGACGAATATGTGACAGTAATATTTCTTCTTTCCAACACTAAACATCAAATACCCCACACCGTTATCCCACCCAACTGGCTTCTTTAGACTACAGTTTATGATAATACCTTCACGGGACGCTTCATAGTTTGGAATCACAGGGTGTGGTCGGAATTCTTGGTTCATTTATATACTATACTATTGTTTGTCTAATTCATTGCTTGGTTGAATTATTATATTACTTGGAAATCTATTAATGTAGTATTGGGGTGTTTTTATGATTTTGTCACTGACTCTGTCAGAGGTAAATTTACTGATGGAATTCGTAGTGGAATCTTTAATTTTCTTAACAGGGTAAAGGCCCATAACTTCCGATGCAAACGCTTTGCATATGATACCCACAGAACTCTTTTCTGCAAGATTTGTTATACGGGGTTACTGATCCAATCATAAACCATTTTGCAATGATTCATTGTATAATATATTCTTTATTTAAATACTTTTTTTAATTATAATATTAAGGGGTTAGAGAGATTATCGAAATTTTATCTCGATAGAGTCTCTGATAGCCAAATAACCTAAAAAGTGATAGAACCACGATAAGTAAAATCCGTGATTGTTTTAATGAATTCAAGCGCGATGGAGCATCTCACCGTTGGTCAACATTTCGAGTTGATGGTAGTGTTGATGCTACCATGAATGATAAAAACGCGAGAAAGGTATTTTTTTAGAATAAAATTCATTATCCGTTCAAACTCTGGAGATTGGATTATCAAGGATAAATATGAACTCATCTTGAAGGATAAAAGAACTGTCACTGTGAGATTCCAAACCAGTAATTCTGACTGGAATTGACAAACCATACTACGAGAGATCTTATCCTGTAACAGCAGTTGTGTATTGGATATTTCCGTTAAATGATAAACCGAGTATTGAAAAACTAGCACTGATGAAACTATTATCGCTGAATTGTGTAGCAGAACGAATATTAGAACACTTCACAAATGCGCTGCGTGGAAACAAATTGACTGAACTAAGACTCAAAAAAATAACCGAGTGGGGACCAACAGTGAAACAGCGCGGGGCAACAATTCAAAATGTGGCAGCGTTAGAAAGAATACTAAAATTCCCAATATCAGTAATGTCGATAACCGGAGAAGTATTATACGAACCGAAATATAAATCGAGAGGAGCTCCAATCAAAATTATTGATCATAACGAATATGTATGAACACCTGCAGTAAGAATATTTCCGCGGGATAGAAACATAAAATATATACCCGAGGAATTTTACGCTCCAGAATTCTCTGTGAAAAAAAAATTATTTGATTTTATTCACCAGTTGAGCAGAAACGATCCTTTGTCAGTGTGGTTACTTCACAGCGCTGAAAACCCCGAGGGTGGATTCGATCAGTTTGTAAGACCCAATAAAGAATAATACCGCACTGAAACACTCCATGAGGCGATGAAGAAACTAGCTAGAAGTTTCTAGAAATGTTTTTACAACGAACAATTACTAACAAACTGTTTTACAATTCCGTCGGTTGTAGCTCATTTTGCAAGAAAGAGAAACACATGGAAACCAACGCGAGGTGAGTTTCTCACAGACATCAAATCAAGTTGTATAGAATTTAACCACGGCGGATTATGGAATACAATAAATGACCGAGAAGGTATTATTTCAGTTGATATAGTCGCGAACCGTGCTGCTATTATTGGACCGTTACCCGATTTTTATTTAACCAGATTCGCTCGTGTGGTATCATTTGAATGGGCTAAATGACTCATCCATGCTGTTATGTTTGGATTGATAGACATACATCTGAAAACACTGGATGAAAATAGTGCTCTTACGGTATATGATTGATTGTAGAATGTTAAAATCGCTGATTGTCAGTGAAGCGATTAAATCATATCGAGCTCAGACTTAGGTCTAGATAGTATAATCAGCGAACAACGAAAACAACTTCCCGTTCTTGACGAAGAAAATATCTTGAAATGGTCCAAACAATTTTTTGAAATCAGAAACAAAGACGCAAAGGATCTCGGTAGAAGAATAATTGGTAAATTCACCCAAGGTGGAAAATACGAAAATAAACGATACTCTTCACGATTGATTATAGATAGTGCTGAGTATGAAAGACGCTTTCTTGTCCGATGGAACACAATTTGGTACAATTGTTACTTACACAGACGGAGAAAATCTCAGTATACACATTTGAGAGCGTCTATGCGAGCTTATGCTTCTATCAATTTATTTTCGATGATAAATAAATTTCTTGACACTGCAGTTAAAGTAGCAACTGATTCATTTTATATAAACGCGAAACACAGCAAAGCAGTGGCTAAATTCACTAATTTTGACGAGAGTTGGGGATCATGGAGAATTAAGCGGGAAATACCTTGTGACTATTCCAGATAAGCAGATGTTACGATTCAAGAAAAATATTGTAAAGGTGATAAAATTTACTAGGAAGCCTTGGTTTGTCAAATAGACCGTTCTATTAAATATTAACGAGACGGAAGCCCCGTTGACGCCTAAAAGGTTGGTCTGTTCACCCACTCTGCCGCTCAACGTGCAAATTGCTTTTACATAAGTAACAGTGAATAAGAAATATAGTGTATAATGTGGTAAACGTTCTGCTGAGACACCAAATGCCATCATGCTAAATTAAATTACACCAGACTGTAAGTATTTCAGTGGTCGATTGTCCTGGTCTGCAAACATGTTTTTTTCTTTTTGTCAGTAAGAAATATTGTTAATGGTAATATGTATGCTCCTAAATCAACGCATCATATGTATCCCAAATGTTTACAACACTTAAACTTCGACTTTTCGTCTAAGCATTAGCATTATATAATGAAATAATTCTAAACTTAAATAATAACCGTTGAAATCCATGTTTAAGATATATGTAGGATTGTAAGCACAAAAAATCAATACATACATACCCATGACAATGACGATCGTAAGCAGATTTACAAGCAGAAAATATACGACAGAATCTTCCATCGACCGATGAGTAAGAAATAATATCTTCATTCACAAACCGTTCCCTTCATACTGTTTATCAAGAAAAGTAAGAACTATTCATTGCCTGACCTCGGGATAATTTAAAAATAATATCTTAATACATTGAACTTGATGTTTGTAAACATAATGAATCAGTCCTAAAATAAAGGTTGCTCTTGTACAAGCGTATCATGACCGAGGTCAAAAGTTCGGGCTATCGCAGTCTATTATATACAAGCATATACAAATACCAATATGACCGTTTTTAGAATAGATAACCTACACATTAATATAATATAAATATAATAAATATCGCACAGGTCTAAAGATAAAATAAAATCAAAAGAATTTTCAAAGGCATATTTTTTTTAAAAATATTAATTATGGATTCACACTCTTGGAACAAAATATAGGCAAACAGTTTGGTTTCCAGTTTTAACCCTTAGTTTCGAAGATATGACACCAATTTAGTAGCATTATGTTTTGGAGATTTGTGCTTAATCGTGTGTAAATATGGTCTTGTGTTAACAGGTATGGCTATGGGTACCGTTTCACCGTATATCTTAATTATAATCTTCGTTGAGTACGAATTAAAAATTCCCTAACCTGTATGATAGTATGATTTGTATTAAAATATTATTTCTGCCTACTGTTGTCAATCATTTGTCTCTAGATGTTTGCGATATCACTTTTTTTGCTTCAGATGTAGGTGAAAGTTCAACATGACAAACATAAATAAACAGAAATTACTGTTACCGTCTAGTCTGGCGCCCTGGTGAAAATAGTATAATCAGAAAGTATTATTAAAGTATTTCATTCAGATCCTTTTTTTATCATGCAAAAGTTTTGCCAGTTCGTCTAATATGTTGTATACATATTGTAAAACATTTTGTATGTAGAACAATAGCTTGAGGTACTATCTCGATAGACCATGGGTAATGTTTTATACAAGCTGTTGGCAGTCGAAGCATAGAAGACCTCGAATTAACCTGATTGAAAACAAATTCATTCAGTTTGAAATATTTCATAACATAAATGTATTCTATATAATAGATGTGTAGGTGTGAGGATAGTTTTTTAACAAATTACATCAGATGATAGTTAAAACCATGTGAATGATACAACATTTGTGTTTGGTAGCCTATGCGTTCCTTCCTACCTATGCCTTGATTATAATAATTTAGACGTTTCGGTTTGGGTGTAAGCAGCTTACAAATGCAATTGTTTTCTTTGATTTCCGTATGTCTATGCATTTCGAAATATGCTCGATCCCAGTAAGGATTACATCATTGAAGTGGTTGGAGCGTCAGATGATGGAGCCGCAGTATTGAACTCCGGCTGAATCATACCAAGACTTATAAAAATTATACAAAATGCTGCCTCAGCATTAAGATAATATTGTTGAGACTAGTTCGGCTTGTGTATGGGTAATTATTAACTAGTGTTTGAGATCACTATTAACTAAAACAATGCAGACATTGAAACTATATGAGTGAAAATTTGTCAAAGCTTATTCAAACGCACACACACACACACACACACACACACACACACACACATGACTGAATGTAAAAACCTGGACAAGATAAATGTTTCGGCATTGGGAACCTTTCAACTTTTTGAGGTTTTTCAGACCTAGCTGTGTAGATTCATTCTAATATTTACTTTCAGCGCTGATCAAACATAATGGGATTTACATACCTTCCATGTTCTTAAGTAGGTCACAGTTTCAGTCTTGCATATTATGGTATAGTTTTGATTATGAAACATTTTGCCTGTGAACATCCTGGAAAAGGTGCTCTTACGTTCTGAATCGTTTGTTTCCATATCTATATAATTTAAATTGTCTCCAGAATTTCTTTCTTGACTTTAATGATCTCAATTAGATACGAATAATATAAATATCAGATGTTTGATTCAATATATTTAAGTTCATAAATTGAAACAGTCTTAATGGGAAATGAATAATGTACTAATACAAGACATGATAAAATGAGATTAAATAAATTTACATATTGTGAAAATGAATATTAATTTAAACGAAAGGAACTATATCGTTGGTTTTACATATATAATTACATTTAGATAAGCGTGCTGTGACTAAATATAACAAAAATGATTCTGACTTCGGTATTTAAAATCACCATAATTAGTATTGAAATAATCCAAGGGTTATACTTGACCGAAGGATGTAAAATGCTGTCGCAATTCCGCTAGAAGTCATAAGTTATGTCTAATTCCAGTGATTTCTATACAACGTATGTTGTAAATTAGAAATCCCCTGTCCATTCGATAAATAATTTTACTCAAATTAATTCAAGACCACAAAAGTCAAGATTTTCCAATTGTTTATCAACCACACATCTGTATGGTTTCTCTTCATCAACTGTCTATACCGTTATAATTAAAGGCTTTAAAGCAATATGAATTTTTCCTAATCAAGGTAACTGTTTTTACTACACCAGCCTCGGCCAGTCGAACCATGGTTATTAACCGCATTTTATCTATAATATGACTGCATCACAATGGCCGCGATGGCAACATAAACGGTACATGCCTACGACGGAACGTCCCTTTTCAATTTTCGATTTTGTAATTTACCAGTCTCTAATCATAAATTCTGCACCTGGAGTCACACAAACAACAAACTTGACTTGATTGTATTCGGGACAATTTAACGACAGTGCCATTCATGCGGTTCTGACCAGAGTTCATCAAACGTAAACCGTAGCATCATGGAGACGCACGAACAATTTAATCCATGGCGTTTGCTCCTGTATTTTGGTTAATTATTTCGGGCTAAGGGATATTTCCACTGGATCTAGTTCCCATAATCAAGCAATTGATCACAATATCTTAATAATTCCGCAAACGGGAGTTAAAACAAATGTGCATACGCCAAATTTATTGAAGAAACTTGTTTAAGAAAATGAAAACTACTTCCCTACCTCGGTATTTCCTCGGGTAATGTTTCTACTTATTTTAATCAATTCAATGAAGGGCCCTCGCTTAATTTGGTGTGAGGACCAAATTAAAGAATAATGATTTTTTTAATTAAAACTCTTTACATTTTATTCAGGGATATACTGACATATTTCCCATTATGCTAAACCTGTTAAACATGTTCGACACACGATACGCATACAAGACGAAAAACATGCGGTACAAATGTTTGAAAATGGTCAAAGTTGACTTCATTGAGATTATCCCCCAAATCTTATGAAACGATCAAATTAGGTTTTGTATAGAGGACTGGCTTTACTGAATTTTAATCTGGGTAAAATACAAAGAATACTTTTTTTTTGCATAAATGATCTTGATTTCAAATCTGAATGCAAATATTTATGTTGTATGTCTTCACATTTTTAATAATTCCCATTTATGTGCCACATTGATGGATATATGCATAACACGCTTTTGTGAAAAGTTATGAGTACGGATTACTGCCATCTCACCTCTATATGCGTGGGTTCGAGTCTAAGATTCGACTACTGTATTTATGTGGTAAATCTTTCCAGTAGCTTCTCGTGGTTATTTACGGGGTTTTCCCGGGTTCGTCATCTACCAATAATAATGGCCGCCATGTATATCCTATCGTGTGCTGAAAAATGGCGTTAAACCCTAAAATCAAACGCAACAATTTACAATATGGTCAATCCGATCGCATTTGGTGGTTTTGGGATGTTTAGATGCCCTGACATGTTGCCATCGTACAATCAATTAAGGATATATTTGAAACTCTTACGGTTTTTTTTCAGAGGTCACAAAATCGACTCGAAGCGGACTGGAAAAGTATCTTTATTGGTTATTTGGTAACCGTTGTTGGTGTAGGTATATATATATATATATATATATATATATATATATATATATATATATATATATATATATATATATATATATATATTTTAAAAAACTATTGATGATTGGTGTGTCCTTTTGTTTATATTATTGACCTATATATTTCAATATAAAGACATGCCCTTCGATATATCGCAAGAAAGGATAACAAACGTTAGAATTTACTGCCGTACGTTTAAAGTCACTATACAATTTGATGCCCTTTGACAGAAATATGACCATACTAAGATGTTCAAATAAGAAAAAATAGCAATATAATTACTAATTTTGATTCTATGAATTATATATACATGATGTTCCATCATAAGACTAAAGAAACGTGCTTATATTCATTTAGAAAATGTCCTATACACTCTTAGACTTGTCACTGTGAAGCTTGAAGGGAGTTAAAAGCAATAATATCAAACATTCCATAATTAGCTATATAAGTCTCGTTCGAAACTGAAAACCGATCGTCCTGGACATTATTTAAATACAACTGGTTAGATGGTTTAAATGTATGTCATCTAATTACCATCAGCGTGAGTACAGACAAGGAAACGTCCAAATAAAATTGATGAACTGCGGAGATGACAATGAACGGAACAATACACTCTGTAAATATTGTGACCACTATTGTAAGGAACCCAGTCAGATATAAAAGAATTAATAACAAGATGTTTGATTTTGATTGTGCCCCAGATCCAGTTCCGTAGAATAAGAAAAATACAAGTAATATCTAAAGTAATTTATTAAAGGAAACGTGATGCTTGGTAACATATTATGCAATTGGGAAACGTAGCATAGTTAGGATGTAACTGAAACCTTTATCTTCGGTTCGAACCGATGTGTGCTATCACTTCGCAGGGAAACCTGATCTATGTCATGCAGTAAAATGTTTACATGTCTTTTCTCTGTTTCCTTCGTAGTGAAACATTTATGCGAATGAGCAGAACATAAAAAAGACTAATTGACAATTGGGTACCGACAAAAACACGTCATACAACGTGCTCAGAGAGAATAATGCTTAATCAGAGCAGATTAAAAATACATATTTTAAATAATTATAACATCATCGGTATAGTGATGTTATCGTATGTGAATTTGATATTTTATGATAAGGAAACATGCTACATTTTGCTACATGTGATTCTGATTGCTCTAAAAAAAGCTAATGGAATCATTGTGCAGTATTCACTCGACTGATAAGCTGATTTCGTGGGGAAACCGGTTTAATCCCGTCTTCTGGAATTTTGTATTTTCAATTAACATTTTGGCGCCTATTTTTCAATTCACGATTGGGAATTTGAGAAAATGGACTTGATAGTCTAAATGTGGCCAATCGACCTTTACAAGGTTTTTTATGTCTTGAATAACAATATAAATGTATAAACATGGCGCAGAACTCACACGACAAACACAAAAACAACAAGGTAAAGAAAGATTATTGCCCTGTTGATAGTAGGTTTGCTCGGCCAGCGACGAGGAGAGTGGAAAGTTATATGTAACATGAAAGCCGCCCTGTATTCAAAGGTAGTTTACATGTCAAGTTACAAAGTAAATAAAAACACGTCTGATCACATGAGAATGTAAAATCAAGCCTGTCGTCGCAAAAACAACCAAACAAGGACTAATATCATTTTTTTAACTTCTGTATCATGATTTTCTGATAAAATGCACATTTCAGTCTGAGTTGTCGTTTTCGATGTGCAATAGTGTTGCTTCTGAAAATAACCTTTGTAAATTCTAATGTTAAAAAGGGATCAGCTTCGATGTTAATGTGATAATTGTCTTCACATTGTCAAGCACTGCGTTTGGCATTCAACTCTGATGTTTTTTTTTACATAATTGTTTCTACATTACCAAGTGTATTGTGGCCCTGCTATTTACAATATAGTCAAACCAATTGCATGTTGTGGCTTATGTATTTTTTAGATGACCTGGCATGTTTCTATCGTACAATCAATTAAGGATATATTTGAAACTCTTACGGTTATTTCTCAGAGGTCACAAAATCGACTCGAAGGGGACTCGAAAAGTGTCTATAGTGGTTATTTGGTAACCGTTTTAGGTGTAGGTATGAAACGTTACAAATCTAAAAGAAAAAACAACTGTGGATTGGTGTGTGATTTTGTTCATAGTATAACCGACATATTTCAATATAAAGATTCGCCCCTTTGACATTTCGCAAGAAAAGAAAACAAACGTTAAAACGTTCTGATGAACGTTTAAAGTGATTATACAATTTGATGCAATCTGACACAACGATGCTCATACTTAGATTTTCAAATGAGATAAGATAACCATTATGTTACTGATTTTGATTCTTCGAATGATATATACATGATATTCCGTCATAAGACAAAAACGAACGTGTATATATTAATTTAACAAATGGTCCTTATACTCTAAGACATGTCAATGTGCAGCTTGAAGTGTGTTAATTGCAAGAGGATCAAACAATCCATTTTTGTCTAGATAAGTCTCATTTTAAGCTGAATACCAATCGCTCTGACTATATATGAATACAATTGGTGACATACTTAAATGCATATCATCTAATGACCACTAATATGAGGAAAGACAAGGCAAAGACCATGTAACGTTGATGAATTGCCAAAAACATAACGAATTGAACGATACACTCTGTAAACATTGCGACGACTCTTGTAAGAAACCAAACAGAAAAACAACCCAAAAAAATAAAAAGATGTTTGATTCTGACTGTGCCCCAGATTCCTTTCTGTAGAGTATAAAAAAATACAAGTAATATTTTGAGCATTTATTAAAGGACACGTGTTGCTTGGTAACACATTATACAGTTGGGAAACGTAGCATATTTAGTATGTAACTGAAACCTTTATCTTCGGTACGAACCGGTGTCTGTTATCACTTCTCAGAGAAACCTGAGCTATGATTGCAGCAAAATGTGTCCAAGTCTTTTCTTGCGTTCCGTCGTTGTGATGCACTTATGAGAATGAGCAAAACATAACAAGACTTATTGACAATTTGGTGCCGATGAAAACACGTCATACAACGTGCTCATATAGATGAATGTTTAGTCAGAGCAGATTAAAAATACATATTTAAACTAATTAGCACATCATAGTTACAGTGTTGTCATCGTATGTGAATTTAATATTTTATGATATGGCAACATGTTACATTTTGCTAAATGCAATTTTGATTGCTATGAAGGAATTATAGTGCAGTATTCACTTTACTGATTAAATGAAATCGTCGAGAAACTGGATTAATCCCGCGTTCTGAAATTTTGTAGTTTCAGTTACTATTTTTGTGCCAATTTTTCCAATCTATTCAAGATAGGGAATTTGAGAAAATGGACTCGAGTTTCCAAATATGGCCAATCTTTCTTTACAAAGGAATGTATGTCTGGAATAACAATGCAAATTTATAAACAAGGCATAACACTCCCAAGACAGGAATATCAACAACAAGGTAAACTAAGGCTATTGTACTTTGGATAGTGGGTTTGCTCGGCCAGCGTCGAGGAGCGTGGCGGAATATCTGCAACATAAAAGCTGCTCCGTATTCAAGCGTGGTTTAACTGTTAAGATACAAAGTATGATACAAAGAAAATGACATTCATCTCGTAGGTTTTTCATAATTTTTTCTACCTTGCACTCTACATTGCTTCTTTATCAGACATGAAATAGACTACTGTTTTGTAATTGAATGTATCCTGAACTGCGTTTGGCTTTGGAAAGCTCCTAGTACAATTTAACTATTGATTAGAAGATTGTTATATGGCGTAACTTTGCTTTTGAACACGTGGATTATTACCCTGTAAGTCATTAGAGACATAATTAAGTCTATATAACGTAGAATATTCCTTTTTTCAATATCATGATAATTGATTTTCTTCCCGATTTAATATATGAAGTATGTAACTATATACTGTCCTAACTAAAGACAAAACGTTGATGGTCGATGGATCATCTGTACGTTGTCGTCTTGTTGATATATTATCTAAAAAAAAGTAGTTCTACAGCACATCGTCTGTTTGATTCAATAATCGTACTTTGTATGTTCCATTATACCCTCTTTTTTAAAACTTTACATTGTCCGAATCTAGCAGTGTTTTCCCAAAAGTATTAATAAAGATGATGCATGTTTCTAAAATGTGCATTAGGAACTACCTTTTAAAATACATGCTCGTTTTAAAGCAGGCTTTAGGTATTGGCTGAATAGATTTGTTTGTGGATGAGCTAACCAAGCTGTTTCGTACATTTGAGAGTACAGATAATACCGCTATCAATGTGGATAGGTTAATGTATCTCAAATGAAACTTTGAAATATGCAAACTAATGATCGCAAAATTTAAAATGTCAACAACACATGCGTGAGGAGGAAAATAAAAATACCATTATGAACATTAAACAGACAGTTTGGAAAAATATTCATCAAAGATATGCAAATATAAATGGCTATGACTAAGACCAGTTTTCTACAATATCTGTAAAAGCCGCACATAAATCACACTGCCACCAAAAGTATTAGCATATATGTAAGAAACGTTTTAATGTATTAGTCATTCAAACAAAATGTCGTAAAAACGCGATAGAGAAATAAGTAGGTAATAATAATAGTTTCTGACAATAAGCCAATATACTACCAAAATCGACTGTTTCAGGACAACAGTTGGGGTACGGCAAGGATATATTCTGTCACAAAGAACGTCAGCTATGTCAAAGCTAAGACACATCTGGAGAGACAATCCTATTTGTCTGAAAAGTAAAATCAGACTATTAAGAGCACTTTGTGAGGCCTGGACCTTGACAGCAGAATTGCAACCAAGAATCCAGGCACTTGCTTTAGATGATTTTGAACCATCCTCTTACATTAACCACATCACAAATGATGAAGTGCGCAACACCATCAGGCGTAAAGTAGGCCATTATGATGACTTAATCACCACTGTCAAAAAGTGAACGCTAAAATAGTATGGACATGTCACTGGAGCCAACAGTCTATCTATCTATCTATCTATATATCTATCTATCTATTTATCTATCTATCTATCTATCTATCTATCTATCTATCTATCTATCTATCCATCTATCCATCCATCCATCCATCCATCCATCCATCCATTTTATCCATCCATCCATCCATCTATCCATCCATCCATCCATCCATCCATCCATCCATCCATCCATCCATCCATCCATCCATCCATCCATCCATCCATCTATCTATCTATCTATCTATCTATCTATCTATCTATCTATCTATCTATCTATCTATCCTTTAGTCTTCCCGACCCTTTGTGCACCGCTTATGACCTGGTAACTAGCTTCCTCAATTCCAATATGTTCTCTTCTACTCTCACTGTGTCACTCAGCTTCAGTCCTGTCCATTCTGAAATGTTATCCTCCCATATTTTCCTCTGTCTTCCTCTCCTTCGCCCTCCTTGCACAGTACCTTGCGTGATTGTCTTAGCAAGCTCTGTTGATCGTCTGACATGTCCGGACCATTTCATTTTGTGTTTTCTTACAATGGTCAATAGCTCTTCGTAGGGCCCAATGGCTTGCTGCTTAATTCTGTTTCCCACTTCCTCATTCGTGACATGATCTCTATATGTAATGTCAAGCATCCTTGAAAAGCATATCATTTCAACAGCTTGTATCCTCCTTTCGAGATCCGCGGTGGGGGTCCATGACTCACAGGCATACAGCAATACAGATGCATCCAATGAGCGCATCAGTCTGATTTTTGAGCTGACTGAGGTGTTTCTGTCTTTCAAAACTGTCTTCAACCTTGCCATTGCTGTTATTGTCAGTGGAATCCTGGACAATATTTCTGGTTTTGATCCCTCGTCTGACAACATTAATTAATTACCACATACCTTACATGTAATATCTTCTAACCAGCATTCATGAGCGTACGAAAGCTGATACATATCAGGGTAGCCATCTTTAAATCAGCTCTTGTAGCCCTAGCTTAATGAGCCCAACGCTTCAAATCTCCCATATTTGTAACGCAGATCAATGGATCCACATAGTCACTCTATAAATCAATTTAATAATGTAATATTAAATCAATAATATGTTCAGAATCTTCAATATTTTCTTTTTTATTTCCTTTCTTTGTAAATGATAAACATGACAAACTCTGACAGTTACTATTATATGTGCGTGTCAATTTTGCTGGCTGTCAGCATGGAAATTTCTATAATTTTAAAAATTTAACTTCATTATAAGCAAATGGGAATTAATATATTCAAAAGCATCAAGGTATGAAATACTGATTTTCCTTTGACATAATGTTACTTCAAGTGTATGAATAACCATCCAGATATAGAGAATAATTGAACTGTATATGTTAGCGTTATCATTTATATCGATTAATACATTTATTACAGTGATTTCCACTATAAAACTCTTTTTGCAAAGTTCTAATTGGGCGTTATTCACACATACATTGGCAGATATTGACTGTTTTGCCTTTGAAAATGAGGAACAATTTCATTTCAAACACACTAGTAGAAATATGCCTAGTTAATGTTGTCAGTGACTGCAAAGTTGAATAATAATCTAACAATACTCCATTTCTGTGATACACGTAAAAATTTCACACCATTGTTCTTGTCAGAGAAGCAAAACTATAATTATTTGAACCAGGTCATTTTGTAAAAAATAACAAAATTTTGTGGACAAAACGTTTCTGGCCAGTCTGTCTGCATTAAGAAATTTGAGGTCTCAATTTGCTTTATATGATCTAAACTGAAGTATTGTCTTGGGTTCATAAAAGTAAATATATTTTTCATTGCCTGAGATAATCAAATTCAAACGTGTGTGGTTATTCATTTCAACTCGAATTGGCAATTTTTTCTGCAATAACAGAGTAAATATTGGGTTCGTGTGGCTTGAAAATATAAATTATGAATAATACAAATATTTTTTTTCGCTTTTGCCGTGGTGCATTGAAGGAAGGTGTGTTCCAAAAAGTTCGCGATAGGTAATTGGATCCCATAAGGTTTTACAATCGTGGGCAAAGCTATTAACCTACCATATTCATTAGGATTTAGGTTTTTACCCCTATGTATATCAGGCTGGAAAGGTAGCCATGTGTCGTTCTCATCACACAGTAAATTACTTAGATTTCTTTTTCACGATAAAATCTTTTGAAATGTCTGGCTAAATGACAATTTTAAACAAATATCCCCGAATACTTAATTCTTAAATGTATTAATAAACACTAGTGCAAATTTACAATTTGCAGTTCATTTAAATATAAGTACGATTCTAAATGAGATGATAATGATGATAATTACTCCTTTATACTATTTATATTTACTCAATATTTGAATGACGGAAAAATAAAGAACTTATTTGCTGTACTTTGCATGTGATGCATTTTGTGTCCCACTCTCTGCCATATATATTAATTGGAAACGTTCTACGAATTCAGGGTATCAATATATAAGAACTAATACGAATAAGAACTAATACAAAGCCAATGTTTGATCGATGCCTTCAAACATATCAATTCCATGTACGTTCCGAACCATAACTGGAAACCTTAAAAATGGTTTTAAATCTCGATAATTTCCTTATGTAATTAAAGATCATGTGATGTCTACAATCGTGTCATCCATAACTAGTCGGACACTTGTGACCCGTGCACACATCCGAATCAAGTTTGATTGTACTATGTTGTAAAATACATAACAGTCCCCTACACGAGTAAAAGGTGGTTCCCATGATTTTGATATCAACCTTCGTATTTTGTGCATTGTTAATGTTCTTCCAATGAACAAACATCTGGCCTATATTAGTTTACGTGATGTTTTTTTTATTACAAGGCAAAGAGGTAGTCAGCTTCGGTATTAAAAAAAACCCACAAATGTGGAGTTCTCTTCCATCTGATGAATTGATCTATAAAGACCGGTACGCTTCAAAGTCTTAGGAGAAACTACTATTTGTACTTGAATATTGATGAAAGACATTTTTGAAACGGTCAGGGCATAGTGTTGTTAGTTTGCACAATCAACATTTACATTGGTATGTAAATGCGGAATAATGTAAACATTGTCAGCCTCACAATACAAAAATCTGCAGTTGTCTTGAAGTTCTTATTAGAGACGCAAATGAGCACTTTTCAATCCGATCATAGGGTCGTGTAAACATGACACCATGCAAGTTCTGTGAAATTTGAAGTGGGAGAAAGTATTTGTTACTCCGTCTACTGAAAAGCACCTTATATATTAGATGCAACGTTAAGAAGTTTATATATATATATATATATATATATATATATATATATATATATATATATATATATATATATATATATATATATATCACAATGGTGACGTTAGGGTAGTAAAACGACCAGAGACTCTTGGATTGTGTTACCTATTACTTAACAGCACACATAATGTCAGTGAACATTTCTTAATACAGTGTTTCTGAATACACAAAACCTGCACATACAAGCAAAAATGAAACATCTTTATTAATACTTAAGAAGCAGAAGCTACAATTTGCGACTAGGAGATATTATTAACTGCAGAAAATCAACAATAACCGTCTGTACAAAAAAACAAATCAGTAAAGCCTCCTGTATACAGGTATGATGAAGTGGACGCTAAATCAATTTAGAAATATGTGCTGCATGTAATGCAGACGCGTAGTTTTTACTGAATACTAATGTTAAATCAACGTTTGATATAGCGCACATCTGCTCTTATTATTAAGTTTATCACATAATGATGTTACGCGAACGTGACATGTATATATCCGCTAAGAAGACAAAACAATAACACTGAAACGTTACATTTCCTATTAAGAATAGGATAAATATAACGTTGGAAATATATAGATGACACGTAATGTATGCTGGAGGCGAAACGTCTCCAACTTGTTTCTACGAAAACATTTCCAAAACGATGTAATCGATTTTGCGAGACCTTTGTCATAAGATAACATTTGAGTCCACTAGTGAAAAAAGTAATCGGTGAGATGCAGAGATTTTAGGATAATTCCAGTTTGTCGAGCATATTATTGTCTCTCTCTCTGTCTCTCTCTGTCTCTCTGTCTGTCTGTCTGTCTGTCTCTCTCTCTCTCTCTCTCTCTCTCTCATTCAAATAGGTGAGCGGATAATATTTAGCTCTATAGCCAAAATGTTGTACTTTCGGAGGAATACTGGATTGGCGAGCAAGTTGTAGCAGTTCTCCTTTGGTACTAAAGTAAATTGACCTTGGGTAACTCACTTGAAGAATACATTTAGATGGCGGAAGGAGGGCCTATTCATTACTGAATTATGTCTTCACGGAACGTTCATCTTTACCTAAAAGTATAATATTTCAAGTGAAATAATATGCTCCCCATAGCACAAGGGTACTTCATGATTTAGGATGAACAAAAATAGGTGTTAAGCCAACTTCTGAATATAAGATCTTTCAAACCAGTCAAAAGCTTTTAGTAAATATTGTATCAAGATATCTTTGTCAGTTTAACATCCTTGAAGAATTTATATATTTCAGCCACTGGATATATTGTATCACAGTTTCAAACCTATTTTTGGAACTATATATGCTCCTACTACAGCATGCGGACTCGCAATAGCTTGATAATGAGCATCTATCAAATGGCAAATTATAACAAAACTTTGTTGTGTTTTATCATTTGAAACTTTAAAGATATTGCTCGGCATACCAATATGCTTTCAGATAAATGACACAACCCAATAACAATGGTATGTTTCCACAAATCGAGTTATATTTCTGTTTGGAATCTGAACTACATCAACAACTAAAAACTGGAAGGAACATAATGGTTGAATAACATTCTTTAACTATTTGGGATTTTACATAAATGCAAACTACTGTCACATGCCCGGTATGTTTATTCAGAGGACAATATATAACAGCTCAATGTTAGCGATACCAATGATGGAGTAGTCGTCATCGAAATATGCTTATATGTCAAATTGAAAACTCACATTATCAGCCGGCACATTAGTCTGTAATGATACATATGATACATATCATATTGAATATAGACATATATGTCAGAATACGATGTACAAGCAGAATCTATGAATCAAAGATATTTAAAGATTAAGAACACCCGAGAAAAACCATCATAATTAAATAAATACATTTCAATGTTGAATTCGTTTGTATCATTATGTTGGTCCTGTTAAAATGGTCAGTAGTCCTAGACGCTGTAATTAACAGCATCGTGCATTTCTTAATTTGATATAATTTATTTGCAATTGTTGAACTGAATTATACATTGTATTGCTGTTGCAGTGTACAGCAGTGGTTAATATTTGCATATTTGTGTAAATTTTGTAGGAATATCGTCAGATGTTGAAATAAACCGTCAATATCTCGTGTGAAAGACGAGTTATATGGATTAAATCTCAATTTATTTTGAGAAATGACTGTCTTGAATTATATTAAATTGTTGTTTTTTGAATTTCACATTTTGTTTATTCATTAATTGAACTGTCGGAACCGCTGACTGGTTCAGTAGTTGGATGCTGAACATTAGCATCAAATTGCCATTATTTTGGTCCTCCATTCATGTGTATCGCCACATTTAAGAATCGATTCTCAATATAAGGTAATCTCAGACACTTTGCTTCAACAAGTGTCTCATTTGGGGATTTTACTGTGATTACAGCATCCCAATTAAGAATAGTCGCCGCGATAGAACTTAAATTTTAGCAGCTTTAATGCCCGTCTCATACTGATATCTTTGATCTTCTATCATTGACAATAACTTAAATGATTAAAAGCCCGTTAAATGGATGGATTCTCTTCTGGCTGAATTTCCACGAATTCAATATCAGATCAGTTTGTTATTTTGACTGTTTAAGTGCTGAAACTATCATTGATATTTTTCAGGGTTAACAATATTTTCAAAATAACAGCTCTCTGGGGTATACTGGGTGTAAGCAATGCACCACTTTCCTTTAGTATCAACTAAAAATATTGTTACGTATATTTTGATATAAGTCATTCATATTTATTTGTATTGTTGTTTATTTGTTAGATTTAAATTTGGCATTTTAAATTTTAAGATTCTTTCATTGAAGGGGGAGTGACCTTTACTTTACATTTTGAACATCAGGTGTTGACTTTATTTCTGATCTGGTTTCAGAGTTGTAAACAAGCTTTTAAAATGATTGGTTGGTTCCAAGGACAAAATATATTTTTTGTATAAACATCTTTCTAATTTTAGTTGGGTCATACGTTGAGTACGTGCGTTTTTGAAAGTACATTAGTTCTGATAGTTTCTAGAAGATCATGTGATCCCTTGCTTACGTAAAAAAAAAAACAGGTATATAAACAAACTATGTTTTGGAGCGAGTTATTCAGTAGAAGTTTGGACTTTTAAAATAGTAAATTGTGTGTGTATTTTTGAGTTATTTGCAATTAGCGTGTACTAGAAATTGCGTCAATTTGGTTCAGGAGGAATTATGCTGTTAGTTATCTGGAATAGAATATGTGCTCATAGAGATTTTTATTACCAAGAATTGACTGCATCAAGTAGCATCGTCTTCCATATTGGATACTAGGTAAGAGCTTTCCAGTATTGGATAGATTATATGAAAGTAAATGTTGTGATCCTCATCTGAATTTCATTTAAGAAGTTACTATCATTTTTTATATTGCTGCTGAAGGTGACAAAAGTCATAGGAATGCACATGATATTTTTTTATTGATGGACTGCCATATTATTCTGAATGAATCCAGTATCAGTTTTTGATGAACTGACACAAAATTATGAATGCAAATTATATAAATTTGTATGAATGAATATGATATGAGGTATGAATGCAACCAGTATCAATTTTGATGGAAAAGCACAAAACCATGCATGTCATTATAATCAATTGTTCATGCATTGCCAGAAAGTTATACATGCAGGCAGTATCGCTTTCTGATGAATTGCCATGAAAGGATGAATGCAACTAGAACGAATTCTGATTGGCTGCTTTAAAACTAGAATTGCCACATGTATTAGTTTTGATGAACTTGGCGAATTCTGTATTGGCTTTGTCTCAAAATGACAAAGCTCACACATTTCTTTGCTCCAGCAATGTTGCTGGATTTTTTCACCCTTTTATGTTGTGTAAGAAATTCCGCCACCGTTTGTAATGACATGCCAAGTGTAACACGTATAGCTATCGACTAAAACTATAGACAATTACAAAATTACAGTTCTAGTCAAATTTGTATAAGTGTTATTCTTGGCATCACAAAATCCATATGTAACATAATGTTGCAATTTGAGATCATATCTCAATAGATTGCCAGACACGTTAGGAAATGATCATTTTTAAATATTAAAACACTCAACTGTATCAAACGTTTAAAGAAATATGATAAAGTATTCAGTGCCCACCAAATCTGTGAATGCAGTGAATCTGGCCACACAATTTTCCAGAGAACACTTAGAAACTTGTGAATCATATTTAATCCCCCTTCCTCAAAAGAAGCTATAAGTGTGTTTCTTTTAACTCTCTCAGTTTTACTGCACCCAAATAAACTGGAAAATAATGTATTCAGTTCATTTTCTATATGGGGTGGAGGATTTGGCAAAGCTGCAAAAAGATGAATGAATTTAGGCAAAAGCAAGGACTTTATAAAAGTAATTTTTCCAAAAAGGAATACATTTATTTTACTCCATTAGCCAAGCAGTTTCGTAACTTCCTTTAACTTCATCGAATAATTAAGCTGTACCATGTCATCCATGTTCAAAGAGAAATATACTCCCAGCAATCTAAAATTGGACATTGACCAGTTAATATCAATTTCTGGACATATTTTTTTATTAGAATATTTTTTTTGTTTCCAATCCAAATTGCTTTCGATTTCAAACATTGCAGTGCAGACCTGACACCAAAGGAAAATCATTTAAAATCTACATGGTAGTCCTCAAGGACAAATGTGAACCATCTAATAATAGAAAAAGCATCATCAGCGTACTGCCCTAATTTGAAGTCCATTTCATTATACAAAATGCCTGTAACATCTGTGTTTTTCTTTAGTTCTATTGTAAGAAGTTCAATTCCTATTATAAAAAGCAGGTTGATAAAGGGTATCCCTGGCGACAACCTCTCTCCAAATGAAAGAATGGGGATAAATGACCATTATTAATAACACAACTTTTTGATTTATTGCAAAATAGCCTGAACCAGTGACAAATTGATTCTCCAAAGTTAAAAGACTTCAGAGCAGTTTTGAGAAAGTCCCATTCAACTGAGTCAAAAGCATTTTCAAAGTCTATCAAATTCATTTTTTCCTCAAGGTATTGCATCAGGTCATACAAAGTATTGTATTTTTACCAATGAATCTCCCTTTTATAAAACCCTTTCGTGTGTCACTGATGATAAACGGGAGTACTTTTTTGACCTTATTAGCAATTGACGCTGAAGCAATCTTGTAATCTACATTAAGTAGTGAGATTGGTCTCAATTTTTTATCTTCTTTTGGAATGCACGCTATGATCCCCTGAGACTGAAATTCTGAAAAATGTTGCATATCGTATCAAGTATTTAGAGACCTAAAGAGAAACCCGCCTAGGTCTTTCCAAAAGAATTTGTAGAATTCGACCGTAAATCCATCAGAACCAGGGCTAGTTTGATTTTTCATATTTTTTAGTCCTAAACCACATTCCTCAAACGTTAACGTACCTTCACATGAACTTCTTTCAAAATCTGAGAGTTTTTTATCATGGTTAAAAGAGTGGTTAAGCGTTTGAAAGTTACGTTTGTTTTTACTTTGGTATAATTTTGCATAGAAGTCTTTCTCTTGATTTAATATTTTTTTTTGAATCTGTTACCCTTGTTCCATCTTTCCTTAGTAAACTCTTTTATTGTTTCGTTTGTATAATTTCTCTTTTCGAGATTGATAGAATATTTAGAGTTTTTTTTTCACCAGATTCATATCATCTTGCCTTAGAACTTAAAATTATACCTTCCACCCCTTTTTTCCACATTTCTTCTAAATCCGCTTGTGTTTTGTTCAATTCTTTCATCGTGGTGTGGTTATTATTTTTATTCACTAAAGCATCTAAGGTATGTATTTCAGCTTCCAATTTCCTGAAATTTTGTTTTTCCTGTTTGGCTTTAGCTTGTGAGTACATAATAGATTCTGATCTTATTATCTTTTTAAGGATTTCTAAAAACAATTGATTATTACATGTTAGTTTCACCTGAAGTTGGTTTTTCTTATCACCTTTACAATACTATTCTTCTACTGTGTTGGTTATACATTTTTTTACCAATTGAATATAGTCATTTTGCTTTAATAGCTTTGAATTGAATTTCCGGTATCCAGAACCTCTACAATTTGAAAACATATCCTCAGAGATTAAAAAATAGTCCAGTCTACTCTGTTTCACTGGGTTTGCCTGATGCCAAGTAAATACTCTACTGTCAGGATTGACCGTTCTCCAAGGATCCAGTAAATATAGTTGATTATAGATGTCCTGGACTGCTGCTCGGGCCATGGAGTGTTTATCATGAAAGATATTATAAGAGTCACGCTCCATATCCTGAACAACATTCCAGTCAGCACAAAAAAGAACAGAGGAATTTTCAAAATTTATATTATCCTCTTTCAAATTTCTAGAAACCTCAGCATTATCATCATTATGACCATATAGATTCACTAGTGTAAATCTCTGTCCATTAACTGATAAATGTAAGAGAATGTATCTGCCCTGACAATCGCAATCAAAATTATTTCTAAACATGATAGCAACATCAGCACTACTGCTAGATTTATGGCTAAAACACACTTATATCCCCATTCAGCCTCCCAATACTTCTCAGTCTCAACTGTACTATGTGTATCTTGTAAACATATAATAAGATGCTTTCTTTTCTTTGACCTAGCAGAAAATATATCTTCTTTTGAGATCAGAACTATACAGACCCCTAACGTTCATTGACAAAATTTTAATTTGAGTGTTCATTGTTAGATATTGTTTTAACTAAAACTTTCACAACACTTATATAGACATGCATCACAAAACCATTATCATGAAAAATGCTCACATACACCTTGGGACACACTCTCACACACATAACCGCATAATTCTTAAAAAATCGATAAGTGTAGTACAGTGTCATGCACCATTGGGGACATATATAATGTTGCCCAATATAGTAATACATGAACTCTGTTCTACGCTGGAGTGTTGGTATAATTAGTAAATGTAAACATCAATACAGTATAACTGAAAAATAACACTTTTTGTCCATTGATTCAAGATTGAAATACAATATGCATATTTCAGAATTTTAGATACAAGATTATAATAACATTCTGACCATATACAGGCTTTGTCCTTTTCCGAAAATCACTTTTCTAATTTAAATATATATAATTAAAATTAAAACTTTGCATATCCATTTTGGAACAAAGTTCTGTACCTCCAAATGTATCCAGAATCAACATGGAAAAATTAATTTGCCGATAAATTGCGATTGAGTGTGTCACTGATGTCGTAAAAAAGGTCAAATTTGTACCGTTTCCCGCTTTTGATTTTGCATACACACTGCAATTAAAGTACCAGGCAGATTCAATTTTTGGATGGCTAGTTAATCTATTTATGAGACCCATGTTTTGTCTAGTAACAAATTCCACTATTCTTATATTACATTTGTTCTTGAAGTCCCTTTTCCTCTTGGCGATGTTAACTTGGATTCTGCATTCCAAAATTTCACAATTAATGGTTTAGGGGCACCATTCTTCCCAGGGATCCGATGTATTGCGAGAACATCTCTCTCATCTACGTCATGACCTGTTGCATTCTTCACCATCTCTGCACAGTTTGCTCTGACATTTTCATTTTGTAATTCAGGCAAGTTGAAAATGTTTATGTTATTTTTCCTTGAGTATTGCTCATTGTGGTTTGCAATCTTCATGGCTTCTTTGGAACAATCTGTATTATTTTTCATTTCTTCTTTTAGCTTTTCACTTTCTTTCTTAGAATCAACTAATTTTTCTCTTAACTGGTTATTTTCAAAGTTCATTGATTCTATTTTTTCCTCGAACTCTTTTGTTTTGTTAACAATTTGCTTATCCACTTCATTCATCAGTTCGAGTTTCAGTTTCTCAAACAGCTGGGATACTATGTCAGACACTAATCCACCTAATTCCTCTCTGTTCACTAATAAATTAATTACAAGTTTTTATTTCGAGCAGATCCCTCTGGATTAATTCAACACAACTCACCTCTTCATTAGTAACAGTAGAATCCCCTGACTGAGAGCTTGTAGCTGACCTTGTTATTGGCTTGCTGGTTTCCTTCCTAGCACTCTGAAAACTACTATTCAAGGTAGACTGAACAATTTTCTTTGAATTGCTCATTTGTCAGTTAAGAACGTTCAGCACACTTATTGTAATCCTAAACTGTCTCAATGAAAATGTGAGCAAGTATTGTAAATTGTGAAGATTAATGAGTATGAGGGCCTTTTCATAAAGAGGTAAATTAACACCAGGTTACACAGACCATACAAAAGAGACTCATTTAAAACAAAATTGTACAAAACTACAAATTCTGCAAGAGACACATAATCCACAGATGAAATGAAACTTTAGATTGAAGATAAAAAGCTTCAAATAGATGCTAGACCAGAGATGAATCTCTACATCACATTGCAACCTGTAAATATCACCAACATTTTGGGAAATATTTTCTTAACTACTTTCACTGGCGGCCATCTTGAATCCCCTTAACAAATCGTTTGTATGTTTGGCCTTAAAGAAGAAGACACTGCGGTACAAATGTATATAAATGAAATAATTAAAATGACAAGATTACGCTTGGAATAATCCAGAATAAACATCTAGATAAAGTGAGAATTCATCGATACAGTTTTAAATACGACTCTGATTTGTTTTTATTCAGTGATTGTTGCAGACAACGTCGCAAAGATCTACCATTCTCAATTTTCAACTTATCTCCCAGTTTTCTATAACAACATGAATAAAAGTTTAGCCAACATGTTGTGTTCCTTATCAGGACAAGGGTGAGTAGAATCGATCAGATCAATCATTGTCAAATGCTTAACATTGATAAAGATTAAATGGGTCATTTTATCCAACATTTATTTATATAAGCAATAATCTTAAAATAAAATCTTTGTCAACCAGATGTTTTTCATATACACTTATTTTGGGACACATGGTGTGACAGCAAATGCGTTTATTCATTAACGTAAATGATAATGGTAAAATCACATATAACATTGTTTATTTATGCTATTTCACAGTATATATAGCAGATAGACGGACACAAACTCAATAGCCGGGATAGTAAAAACATTTGTTCTAGTCATGACTAGCACTTATATTTCTTTTGATTATACAACTCAGATTTATTATCACCTCTAATACCATTTATGTGTTATTGCATTTTTTTTCAAATATTGAATGTACCATTTTTTTTTCAGGGCAGCTAGCGATTACATATCATTTACCGACGGTCATGGCACAATTTTGACCCCTCAGTCAGATTATGTTACGTCTATTATCCCAGGCTTTCTAGCATCAGTGTGAGTCCTTTATAAGTTATTTCAACAACCAAGTTCTTTTGAATGCATTCTAATTTAAATACACATAAATATCAAGGCCGTGAACCGTCCATCTTCCTGTGCAATCTTGGTGAGTAAGAAAAAACCATTAAATCACTATGACCTGCATGCTTAATTGAGACCTTGAAGTGCTTCATTTTCAATAGCTTTCCTATTTTACTTTTAAGTGAATAATGTAGCGTTGGATGTTTCTCAGTGAGTTGAACTATAGCCTTGCCAACATTGTTCGCTGTGTTATGGCATTCTTGGGCAAACACATTTACTTACTTTTTGTTACAGAGTTTCATTTACATGATGCTTTTATTCTGAGATTTTTTTTTCAGAGGACCATGTAAGTCTGCATTGATTATTTGCACATCGTTTGGTAAGTATGATCATCAATCAATATAAACTTTTTACAAGCTTACATTAAATAATAATGTGGCCTTTTAAATACAAAAAATATACAGTACAAGACTTACAATAAAAAAAAACATTTTGACCCTTTGTCACTATATTTTGGTTAGTCCAATACTTTGTAAATGTACTGTTGTTTTGCAGATTATAGGATATACAGAGAGACGTGAAATTCTTCTAACATCAGAACAAATGGGAAGTTTATCATTGCAAAGTGGGTTTACGAATACAAACGACAAAATAAAACAGGCTTTATTTACAATCTTAGACTTGTTGTGTGTCTGCCAATTACATCTAATTCATAATGACGCAAAACTGTCATGATGGTTTTTTTTATCCGTGGTCAAGCATATTTGAAAATGTATGTTTTTTTCAAAACCAAATAATACTTAAAGATATATATGGCAGATGTCCATAGTGAATATCATGGAAGGAACAAACATAACTAGCAACCCATTTAGCTAAATGTATTCGTTTACACACACACACACACACACACACACACACACACACACACACACAGACACACACACACACACACACACGTACAGACACTTTTTTATGACAAATGAAGATTTACTCTAATTTTAAAATCTTCATCTTCCACATCTATATATATATCTTGATTATAATCTATCTATATATCTATCTATCTATCTATCTATCTATCTATCTATCTATCTATCTATCTATCTATCTATCTAGCTATCTAACTATCTATCTATCTATCTATCTATCTATCTATCTATCTGTCTGTCTGTCTGTCTATCTATCTATCTTTCTATCTATCTATCTATCTATCTATCTGTCTATCTATCTATCTATCTATCTATCTATCTATCTATCTATCTATCTATCTATATATCTATCTATCTATAGATCAATCTATCTATATATAGATCGATATATCTATCTATCTATCTATATATCTATCTATCTATCTATTTATCTATCTATATATCTATCTATCTATCTATGTTCCTATATATCTATTTATCTAGCTATCTATTTATCTATCTATCTATCTTTATGTCTATCCATCTATCTATCTATCTATCTATCTATCTATCTATCTATCTATCTATCTATCTATCTATCTATCTATCTATCTATCTATCTATCATTTGTCATTTTCTGTTATTTTGTCAAATGTGGATAACACAGCATGCCAAATTATATTAAACAGGAATAGAACACTAAATTATTTCCAACTCTATTGCTTGTACTTTCATGTAAAATTCCCAAAACTGCCGTTTCTGCATAACATTCTGTATGATGGCAATAATCCCATTCTTACAATCCGTAGGAGGCAGACAAAAGCTGTTGATATATTGACATTACTATTGGTTTAATATGTATAACGTTTAATGAATTGGATTTTGTTTGAACTGTACTGTATGTACTGTCAGTGAACATGTATTTTTACTTCAACATAATGCACATCAGTATGCACACACAATGCACGTCAGTTAATATATTTTATAAATTGACAACTCACGTAGCCATTGGTAATCACTGTTATAATATGAAACATTATTACTTTATGAGGTTATGTTTACTAAAAATGAAACCTTGTGACACTGACAACTGATGTAATTGATATAAATTTGACTTACCTTACACTCCTTTCCTTAGAATGTGGCACCACCATCTTTGATGATAGCAGATTGCAGAAAATTCTTCATGGTCGTGATGCAGTACTTGGGCAGTTACCATGGCAAGCAGCACTCTATAGATCTAGAAAGTATTATTGTGGTGGTTTCATTATACATCCAGACTGGATCCTCACGGCTGCCCATTGCATAAAAAAATAAGTAGATCTATATTTATTTTGCCTGTGATGAATAGATAATACATCCTAATTGGGTCATCACAGCTTCATATTGTAGCTTACATTATTGTTCTCAGGTTCCATTATGTTTCCTTTAAAATGTTGATTATCACAATGTTCACTGCACAGATTATATATACATGTATTACATTGCGTTTTTATATTGACCGTTGTTTCAATACATCTTTGTTTTGTTAAACATTTATGCTCATCTTAATATATGTTCCTTACAGCCTGTTTTGAGTGTTGTATATTTCTGATGAGCGTCTTCGTGTAAGCATCTGGTCATACCTAGGTTTATCTATTGTGCATGACATTTCACTATCTTGAATGGCTTAAATCATGTCAGTTTTGGCATCAAAATATACAGTTTATTAATATCTAAGCAATTTATGTTCCCTCAATGTTAGAATGGCAAGCTAAAAACAACCAATATATCACACGAAATGCATCTTTCGGACGAAACAAGAAGTTAAAACCAAAATACGATTAACTGACTTTACTGATGAACAATTGATGTTCCAATCCATTTTCTTACAAGACCTATAAAATGCATGTGTCATAAGGCTTAATGACTCAATATAAAGCAACATCTTGTAATAATAATACATTAGATTTCATCAATATATATCCACGACTATATTGGAAATGAAACTGTATCTTGTAAATGCTTGTTTTCCATTTCTTTTACTTTAGTGTTTCCTTTACATATACTGTAAGAGTTGGAGCAATAGAAGTTGAAACAAGCATTCCTGATGGTAATCAAAATTATTTGTACACGGTATTGCGGTCATATATTCATCCATCCTTCAACAAAATCTATGACAATGACATAGCTTTACTCTATCTGAATCCACCAATTGTCTTTAATGACTATGTGCGGCCTATTTGCATTGCATCTAGAACTACTGCTGAAGAAACGGTGAATGCAGTACATCATGCAGAATGTTATGTCAGTGGATGGGGATTTTATCATAATTTCGTCAATAGAGGTAATACATAATTTCATAAGAAGTAAATCACATTATTAATATAATTATGTTTTTGGTGAGATATCTTTAGCATCTGAATTTTATTAATTTCAGATTAACAACATACATTCTAGCAACATGTTTTGAGAACCAAGAGATGCTTCCCTAGCTTTGTTTATAATGAAAATCTCACAACACTTAGTAAACCACCCATTATTCAATGTTGTATGACAACCATGTGTAAAGTTTTAGATGAAATAATTCCATCTTAAGGCTTATTTAAAAACTTAAAAAATAGTAAAGTTCTCTATATATCTGTATCTAAAAAATATTGAATCTGTATAACACTATCTATATTACATTTCATTTTACTGTTATTCATAGTCGTATTTCCTTATCAGAATAACATTTAAAATGCCAGAAAAGGGTATTTCTATGCAAAGCATATCATAAACAAATCCAAGCAAACATTGACACATGTATTAAATATGTTGCTGGCATTAATAATTCATCAGATTCATTTTTGAAAAGTTCCTAATAATTTGTTCTGTCCGTACAGGATCTTTTAATCTTTTGTCCAGACTATAAACAAAAGGGCAAATGAACAACAGCATTTTTGCAATGTTGAGGAGTCAGTTATTGTGGCTCAGTGTTTATCAAACGGCAAGTGTTTGAATCATGTTACCAGACCGAGCTGGGTCAGCGACTGTGGCTGTTCTTGTGCAGAGTAGTAGCAGAAGAGGGGGCGAATCGGACAACTGCTTTTAGGCATCTATTCGGA
Source organism: Unio delphinus (assembly GCA_029339505.1). Taxonomy (NCBI): domain Eukaryota; kingdom Metazoa; phylum Mollusca; class Bivalvia; order Unionida; family Unionidae; genus Unio; species Unio delphinus. Next base: position 4,570,313 of record JAQISU010000136.1, read on the forward strand.
AAATTAAGGCTTCCTCGAAATCGTAAAAAAGGCATGCTTGAGATGCCATTGTCGTTGTTGCCGCCACCTCTGCTGCTATGGGTTAACCTGATATTGTATCAAGTCCGCCCCCCTCTGCTGCTTTGGGTTAGCAATGAAAATCATTTACGATGAAAGTTCTTACGATTTCACAAACAGACTAATTTGTAAGATCTCGCCTTGTAAATCAATTAGATTATTGGACTGGTCAGTGAGTCTGAAATTAATTTTTTGAATGAATCATTATGACATCGCATAAAAGCTGGATTAGTTGGATCCTCGATTATTAGAAATCCTGGAGGAGCTATTGGTGCAAATGAATACAAAATATATCCCTTTTGAGCTTGATTTGATCGCTCGAGATATATTTGATAACTTCCTTCGATAACATCACATACTAAATTCAATGCTATCACCGAGGTTATATTCACGTTGAATGGAGCGATATGCCTGCCGCCTCCGTTTAGGTCATTATTATATGTCAGGATAGTTGTTTGTGGTTGTGGTGCTTTTTTTTTCATGCGTCATGGATTTTTTGGAAACCTTCATCAATGCCATCATTGAGAGATTTTTGTAGTTCTGAGATATTATATCCTGGTAGTTTGAACTCAGGAATATCTTCTACGCGTATATTATTTTTTTTAACGCAAACAACGTTCTCGTTTTAGGATTATCGTCATCTAAAATCTCTTGAATAATTTTCAATTAAAATAATTCCATGTCATTGATGATTTTATTACATGTTTCTACGACACTGATAAATTCATCTCGGGTGAGAGTACCGGATTTAAGAGATATCAACAATATCGAAATATCAAAAATGAGCGATGTGAAATTTTCAGTGATTTTATCCTAATCAATTAAGTATTATCTTGGGTAGCTCTCTTCTATTACTTTAATGAAAAATACAGTTTATCGTAATCTCTATAGCTTTTTATTGGATTATCAGATTTTATCCTGTCGGTGATATAATCAGATTTGTTGGTTCGGGTGGTATGTTAACCTGTCGAGGTGGTATTTCAGGCCATCCCAGTATAGTTCTTATTGAACTCTAATAGATATCCACGACATAACTAGGTGAGTTTATCTCAATGGCAGATGATAACGTCGGCTCGTGAACCGTTATAGCGATTTTCGATTCTTCTGTTTCAGTAATTGATTTTATTCTACGCTATAATTCAGCATTGATTTGTTCGATTTGGTGTGACCCAGATGGTATCGAAACAACGTTCCAGTCTGGAGTTCCATCGGGTTTATTTTTATTTGCAAACACCAAGGAATTATTCGGTTGTTTACCACCAAATGCTACCGATCTGATCTTAGGCCAACTGTGATACATTCGTAGTTTTGCTAGCGCTATCTCCTTCACCGGAATCGGAATCGGGAAATTTACAGTGAATTCAGGATTCGTTGAGGTTGGTATCATGCTGGTCCTCATCGGTGTGGTATTTTTCGTTATTAGTTGAATCGGTTCGGTATTCTTTACTATTCGTTGAAGTAGTTCCTGCGGTGTTGTCATCGTTATTATACTTATATTGTATTTCTAATTTTGACATCGCGGAAACATAAACACTCACCATCACTGAGAACTAACAATCTGATATCATTGAGGTTATTGTGATCATGCTGGTTTTCGGGTTTGTTTTCTCCGTTATTTGTTGAAGTAGTTCTTGCGGTGTTGTCATTGTTATTATATTTATGTTGTCGCTCTAATTTTGATATCGCGGAATCATAAATACATACCATCACTGAGAATTCACTATCTAATATAAATGTATCATCGAGTGATGACGATATCAACGAGGATAATTGCGAGTAGGCGGTTGATACAACATAAAATTTAATTAAGTAATCATGCAGTTTACACTGACTGCATGATGATATTTTGTTACTATCGAGATTATTCCAGCGATTGTTGTCGCAGCGGATATACAAATTGGAACAGCTATCGGAGCAATCATTGTCACCGAAGATAGTACCAGCTCCGGCGATTACACCACTCACTGAGTACACGGTAACATCAATTGCGGTGATTCTTCGTCGGTATTTTTTTTTTATTTGATACTCCTCAGTGAGGGTTTTGAGTCTAGTTTGAAATTCTCTGAACTGATCATAGCGATATTGAGATACCGAACGTACCATTGATGACATTTCATTTTCAAATCGGTTTATGATTTCAATTGAAACCGTTAGTGAAATTGCCTTGCCATTTTCAGTTTAGTTGTTTACTCAAATCTGCTACGAATTCCACATACCATGATACCGAAATTCTAACCAAAGTTTTATCAGTGGATGCTATCTTGAACTGTTCAGTTTTATCCTTGTCGATGATTGTTGATATCATATTGTTGACCCCAGACGAACTCGACGATGATATATTAAATTGAGTTGGCGTCACTAGTATTAATTGATAAATACCCTTGACGGTTGCTGTCATATCTAATTTGGTGTTGTGGGTGTCGTGTATGAGGGATTTTTGTTTTTTCAACGATTGTTATCATCCTCGTTGCATCTTCCCTGAGTTGCCTTGATGGTGTTTTTCATCTCATCGCTGGATTTTTTAATATCAGGAAGTTTTAAATCAATTTTATCCAGCGTGGTTGCCAAAAATTTCTCAATACTATTTTTACGAAATGATGTAAACTTTTCAACGCGATCTGCATATTTGTTCTGAGGTGTTGCTAGTTCCAACATAGAATCTTTTATCGTTGTGAGCTTCGGTGTAGTCGCCGGTGGATTTCCAAGGAAATCTTGTAGCGGCTTGTCAATATTGTTAATTCTATGCATGATAGTTGAAACAAGTACACCTGGTTTGAGTTTACTCTGATCGGAAAATAACGCCATAGTGCCTTCGGTTGCATCTCGTTGTTTAACTAAAATATCATCCAGGGAAACATTACTAGAATTCAATTTACCCTGATCGGAAAAAAAACGCGATAGTGCCTCCGGATGCGTCTCGTTGTTTAATTAAAATATCATCCAGGGAAACATTACTAGATTTCAATTTACCCTGACGATCTTGAAATACAACTATTTCCCTGAGGTCAACACTTGTTATGTTCAACGTCTCAGCGATTATTTTTTATATCACCGGTTGCAGTGCCATCGGAGGAGGGTTTCTTCAGCGCTGATAGAGGTGTTCCACAAATATCAATCATGTTATCAATCATGTTATTGTAAAACTCTCTCTCTAAAATCTTTGATTTCCAGCGATTGCTGGTGTATTCACCTACGACGACATGTGGTGGTTTTCCAGATGTTGAAATAGCATCAAGAACATTCAATACTTCGCTGCCGCATATTGGTGGATCATTCATTTGTTGTGTTGGTAGGTTAGAATACCAATGAGGGGTGTTTAATTGTTGTATATAGCGGTTAAATTCCTTCGGCGGCGCTAATACATATGAATCGAAATAAACGATTGCACGTGGATCAATCGCGTATGCAACCTTGTGGGTTCCGGGACCGTTGCTGTTATCGAGATTAATGATACCTGTTTTAACGCTAGTTGGTTGTTCCAGCAACTGATCTTTCATAAAGACACCTCTGAAGTTTTTAATCGCGAGCTTTTTAGCAGCATCGAGTAATCAAAATTGGACATTGGAGTCAAAGACTCTACAACCATCGGTTTTGAAATCGAAGATTTCTGGGTTGATAAACCGTTCCTAGTAGTCTTGAACCCTTTCCGATGTACCATGAATACTGGATTCCTGGTAGTCTTAGACCCTTTCCGCTGTACCATGAATACCGGGTTCCAGGTAATCTTAGTCCTTTTCCCTTTTTTATATCCTCGCCCAGTTGTTTTCTTTAGTGCCATTCCTGCCGCGGTACCAACGGCTCCTAACGCCGCCGCTTTAACTACCGCTGGGGCAGACGCAGCAATCAATGCTGGTATCGCAGCTAACAACGGGAATGTACCGCCTGATTTTTTCATGTCACTGATCGCAGCTGCAGAGGGAGTGATCTGAACGCCTTTTTTATCTCTGAAAGCATCGTTGAAGTGTTTTACTTGACGAGTTGTTAGTGACAATTTATTCTGACCACCAGTCATCTAATTGGGTTTCAGTGTTATTGTAGTTCCGCATTTTTTAGCTGATTCCGATTGCAATTTCTAGAGTTGACCGGGAGTTAACGCAACACTAATATAACTGTATTTAATTATACAATAACAGATTGATCTAATTGTTATATGTTTGGCAATCACAGATTTTCTACTGGTGCATCTATCATTCTCATTCTTCCGCCAACACCTTCGACTAGCATTGATTAACAGCAACCGCTCCATAATCAGCAATAGAACCACGAAGCACATTAGCTCTAAAATGTATATCAACGACGGATTGTCTTTTTAAATCAAGATGTTCTAACGAAACATAATAGATTGCATATAAGTTCCTAAAGTCATATTGTGATATTTGCAGACCAGTATCGACATTTTGATAGCGTGCCATAAATGATAATAAACGATGATACACGCGGGCAATATGGTTTTGACCGTAATTAAGTTGTATATCCTCGGATGGTTTCTGCTGGCCGTTTATTCTCAGTGAAACGTTTCTAATACCTAATTGATCAAATATCATATGGCTGCGGAGTTGATTACCAACTCGTGCTTTACCCTGTTACGCAATAAATCTATGACGTGGCGCAGTAACACCTTGTTTTGATGATAGGTTCCACGTAAATAACCCATTAATATTTGATTGTTTAACATCTGTACTTACCAATATAAGCAACTTCTTCGTTATATTTGCTGTATCCTGGTCACCAAATGTAGCAAGTAGTGTTTGAATAGATCATTTGATTCCCTTTTTGAAAGACACAGTTTGTTTGTTACTCTCTTTTTCTCTCTCTCTTTCTCTCTCTCTCTCTCTCTCTCTCTCTCTCTCTCTCTCTCTCTCTCTCTCTCTCTATATATATATATATATATATATATATATATATATATATATATATATATATATATATATATATATATATATATATATATATATATATATATATATATATCCATCTATATACTAGTCCTTAGAAGGAATCACCTAGCTATTTAAACCAGGCAATTTTGTATAAAATATATTTTGTCGGGCTAACCATTTGTGACCAGTCCACCAGCAACAGGACATGTGTGGTCTCAACATGCTTTCTAAGATCCAAACTGAAGTATTGTCCTGGGTTCATAAAATAAAATAAATCTTTCATTGCCTATGATAATCAAATTAAAACATATGTGTTCATTTATGTCAACTCTAATTAGCAGTTTTTCTGCAATAACATAGTACATTTTTATACCATTTAATGCAGTACCCATTTTTTCTTTAATCTTTTTTTTTAGAACAATTAATCAAACATATTAAACACATTTGATAATAGTACAAAAAAAATTTCCAGGAACATATCCTCGACTGTTCTGAATAAAAACGAAACACGAAACCTAGCACAAACCTACTCAAATATTTGCAGCCATTCAGGTGGTCATGTCCAATATTCTGGCAAGATAACCCAGTAAACAAACTTTTGTTCAATATAATATTTGTATTTTGTCTCTATCAAAACAACGTAATTATGTTAAAGAAAATGGTAAACGTTTACATTTCAAAATAATGGAACATTATACATCGCTCTAAATTATCATTTTGTACATTTCAAAATAATGGAACATTATAATCACTCTAAATTATCATTCTTTCACATTTCAAAATAATGGAAGATTATACATCACTCTCAAATTATTATTAGTTTACATTTGACAACAATGGTAAATCTAGCATCATAGTTTTATACTTAAAAGAGAATTGTACATTATATACATTACTCTGAATTATCATTATATTATATGTCAAAAGAATGGCACATCTAACTTCATAGTTTATATTTAATAAAGATTGGCATATTTTATTTTGGAAATATACATTTTAAAAGAGAGGCAAATCTAGCATCATATTTTTATATTTAAACATTTTAACATTTTGCTTTACAGATTCATATTTCAAAAGAGACAAATTTCAAATCATTTGGAAGCATAATAATTTTACATTGCAAAAGAATATAAAAAATTATATCACTTGGATTTATCATACATTTCAAGTTCAAAATGTCATATTTAATATAACTTGAAAGCATTATAATTTTAGATTGCATAACAATATAAAAATGTACAATACTTGGATTTATAATACTTTTACATTTCAAAAAAATGGCAAATTTCACATAACTTGGAAGCATCCTAACTTTTTTTTTTCAATTGTTGCCATGTTTTGCAGTACTCTAAAAGAATTAGCTTAGCATTTACGATTTAAATATGCCAAAATATTAAATTGTTATTTTTCTCATCCAATTATTATTATTATCAGTAGTATTATTATTATTATTAGTAGTAGTAGTAGTTGCAGTAGTATTTATTATTTTTTCTAGATATTTGCTAACAGTTCAGATTAGGGTTGGAATAATGATTATTTTATATTTGACAATATGACATTTCAGTTACTCTGTCATATGGTATTGCCTGATATAAGTATATGTGAACTGCAACTTGAACAATTATATGTAAATATTACATAAATACGTTAAACACTTTTGTACTGATAATATATCAATGCATTGACGCAGTTGTAATTACATTTAAAAATGAGAATATCATGAATAATTATTTCACGAAAATGTTATAAATAGATTGACATAATATGTTTGAATTATCACCACATTTAGTTAGCATGTTTTAACATTAATGTTAAGCAATTCATAATGCATAATTTGATTGATGACATAAGTTGAGCATTATCAGGTTGTAATTAGCATTTACATGAGTTACCTGTTCTATAATCTAAATATCATACACGTTTAAAGTTTGATTCCAGTAAGACAGAAACAAACAATGATATCATTTGATTCAGCATTCCATTTAGTTATATCATGCAAACATCATGGTGTCACTGCATGTGCATTGCAATTTTTAACTTGCAATGAAAAAAAAAAACATCTGTCAGATTCGAATTATAGCTAAAGTTGCAATAAATGTAAGTAGTGCAAACAAAATGCATGAAAGACATATTTCAAATATTGCTTTAAAAATAATTGTAAAACATTAAATCTTAGTTATCGTTTGTTTTTATATAAGTAACCATAAATATGTACCTGTTTACTCTGCTATGGACATCCTAATGCTCAACCGAGGAAGTGTTCATAACTTAATTGATTGACAAAGATAATAATTGGATAATCAGTCTAACATCATATTTTGGGAGTGGGAACGTACTGTATTAAAATTAATATTTAAAATAAACATCTCATGCTTATTACCTATTTTAGACTTTGCAACAGTTAGATGGTGTAGATTAATATTGTAGAACAAATAGGTACCGGCCTTGCTGCTGGACAAACATCCCTCTTTTCCGAAACCAGTTTTATGGTTGAAATGATTGCTTGGTCTCATGCTAGACAACAAAAGACACAATAAAAAAACAATTTTAAACAAAAAAGACCAAACCAAATCAGAGGTCTAATTCATGCTGTGTGAAAAGTTAAAAACGTTTGTGACGTCACATCAAAATGCACAACTTTAAATAAAGTACCACTTAATTTTGTGATTGCTTACAATTAACATTTTCATTTTAAAAAAGAAAATATGTCTTTTTCGTGGGGATTGAAGCATAGATTTAAGACGTCATATTTGAGGAGTCTGACTTTTTGTGACAACGTGTCATGAGGGGGGAAATCAGCCGCAATCACATTACGTCATTTTTGAATGGTCAAATGTGAGGGAACCTTATATAGCGGAATGTCGTCAATCATTTTAAGGTATGACATTAATTAGAAACACAAATAGGGTACCTAATTAATTATGTTCAAGCGGTTAGAGTGTCATCCACAGAAACGGGAGAACGTTGGTTCGATCCATAGCCAAGTCATACCAAAAACGTACAAAACTGGTACTAACAACTGCCTTGCTGGGCGCTCAGTTTTAAGAGGTTAGTGTTAGGACTGGTCAGCCGGGTGTCAGGATAATGTGACTTGGTGGAACATCATGCTACATGTATGCAGCATGATGTCCCAGTGCTAGGCATCACAATGACTTTATGACCAAAAAATGTTAAAGATACGTTAAAAATCCTATTCACACAGAACCACACACACCACATCTAGACTACACGACGGATGGTGTTATATTGAGGCATTGTATAACTCTATAATAGTAGTTGATTTAGTATTGTACAGTTTATACGTTTTATGTAATTGTTTATTTTCTTCAGGTCTGGATTTCTCGGATCTTACTATGGATAATGATTAAGGAGAGAAAAACAAACTTTTTCAGTGCCATCGGTTAGTCTGTGCTAATGCATTCCTTTTTGTATGTTCTGAAATAAATTGGTAGGACTTGTACCCATTTATAATCATATCCAACTGTGCATACATTACTACTTCCATTTGTAGCCCGTTCATATTTCTGAAAGAAAATTTAAAACAGAACACAAATGCTATTTAATGTGGATTCATCTTATTGAAATATATCTTTATGTAGACGTCACATTGTCATACACCAAAATAGTGCCGCACATTTATACTTTTTCATCCTTCACAAGAGATGTTTCCTCTCTAATTTGTCAACTCTTTAATTGTGTATTGGTATAAACCGCAAAAGCGTGGAAACATTGGAAACAAATATAAACAAGTATGTTAAGCAAATTATTATTAAATCATGGTCTGTCTTTTCTAGCAGGTGAGATATCAAAGTCCAATCAAATGTTTTTATGATGGGATAATTCAAAGTGTGATTTCAATCACTTTAACAAATGTATTAAGAGCTAAAAAGTCTTTTATCCATGTGGTGTCATCTATTATTCGCAACTGGATCGTATAGGGAAGTACTTAACATTGTACAACTTTGAATCGAGTGCAATTTTCACCTGACCACAAGCAGTTCACACTCATGTATGTTGAATGGCGTGCCATCGGCATGCCTAGGTCTACATAAGTACAAACTGTTTAGTCTCATATCTGAAGTATTATAACAATATAGGTATGTGCTATTTAGACCCATATGTGTTGTATTTTGTACAAGCAGCAAAACTGGGTCTAACTGACATCAAGCAGTTTAGATCCATATCTTCTGTATGTTGCACAAGCAGAAAAGCTGGGTCTACCTGACTCCGATCAGTTTAGACCCTAACCTGCTGTATACTGTACCATCTGCAAGCCTAGGTCTACCTGACCTCGAACAGTTTAAACCATTATCGGTTGTATGTTGTACCGTTCGCAAGCCATGATGTACCGGACCTGAAACAGTTTATACCCATACCTGCTGTATGCTGTACCATCAGCAAGCCTGTGTCTAAATGACCTCGAGCAGATTAGACCAATACATGCTGTATGCTGCATCTCCAGTAAGCCTGGTGAACAGGCAGCAAAGCAATGCTATACCATCAGTAATCCTGGGTGTACCTGGCTTCAAGCTGTTTAGACCCAAATGTGCTGAACTGTATGTCAACATCAACGTGAGTGATAGTTTATGAGTGGTATTCAGATTTACATAGAACACAATTTATTTGTGATTGAGCACAGGAACTATTAAATTCATAATGATTTCTTATGTCTTATTTATGTCGCCAAAATGTAAATCAAGATTCCTATATCTGCATTTAGTAGTGTTTGTCTTTTACACTGATTTTATGATGAAGATACCATATTTCTAATGCCAACAGTATTTCAGTATTTACATCATCAACAGTATCAAGATAAAACTTCTTTGTCAATTCATGTATTCAACTGAATGCTGGTATGTTTTTACTGTATATCTAAAGTTTGTACTTTTGAGGGGGTGTATATATATTGCATACAGTTTTTTTTTTGTGTTGAATATTCCATTGTTTATCTATTTTTAGGCACCACCTCCAACAGAGAGCCAAGGACCCCAAACATCAGTATAATGTGCATAGCTTATGTTGATTATTATTTTCTATTCGGATAATATACATACATTTTCAGTTACTTTAGAATTAATATATATTTCATCATCTTTATCGAAGGAACCGTTTGAAGCCCATAGAAGATTTATATTCAATGCCCCAAAAATATTTTCGAACATTTCAAATGTTGAAAATTTGCAGGTAAAATTGTGAGTTCAAAACTGCTCTTTCAAAAACGAACAACACAGCACATATCTAATTGTGTTTTTTTTTCTTTTCTGTATGGATACCTAATTTTAATACTTCTGATGTATATTTTACAAAACAATAAAATCACCATATAACAAGGTCAACACTGGTATTATGTTTGTGTTTTGTCAGTTTCATTTGTCAGTTTTGTCCCAATTTGTCAGACACATTTGCATGTAAATTCATGCAATATATATAAAAAACTAGAATTAATACACCATTTAGACCAAACCTAGTTTGTCAATCCCATTATAACACCATTGTATGTTTCCTGTCTCTGCTTCTGATTTGACTTTCAATAAAAACAAAAAACAATCAAAAGCAATATATTAAAAACTATTTGTACTGGACAAGTGCATATTGAAACTAAAGTACAATCACCATCAAAACTGCTTAGTTTTATTTGTATTATACTTTGTATATTCCTCTATTCCTGATATTTAATTAGGATCAACATTTGTATATTGTCTGTTCATAGGACAGAACTTTTGCGATATTCTGTTAATCATTGACTGACAGATGTCCATTTGTTTTCAGAGTCAAATATGGTGTCACTATTAATCCGGAGTTGACTAGAAACTTCACATGGTTTAGTGGTCTTAAATACATATAGGCTGCTTAGACAAATAATAAACCTATCATAAAGGCCATCTTGAAAATCTAAATATTACTATAGTTCAGATATGAAGGATATATTGACATGGATTGCACCAAATGACTTATCATTTATATTTGGTCCTGGGACGACGAGTGGCCGAGTGGTCTAACAGGCTCTCAATTTCCGAGCATTGCAGTCTCATCTCTGCGTGGGTTCGAATCTCAGATTCAACCAATGTGAATATGTGAGAAAGCTTGCCAGTAGTTTATCGTGTGAGGATCGTTCTTTACAGGAGTTACCCCGGGTTCTTCCTCCATTACTAATACTGGGCCGCCAACTATAGCCTGTCGTGTGCGGAAAATGGCGATAAACCCTACAACAAACAACATATTTGATCCTAATAAAGTAGTGGTAATCTGACTTTTGATTTATCCACCTTATTAACCATATGCGGATTGTACTCCATATCATTTATATGCTGTTTGGCTAACATAAGGATTCCACCCCATATCATTTGAATACTGTTTTACTGAAATGAGGATTTCACTCCATATAATGTATATGCTGTTTTACTGACATTTGGAGTTTGCTCCATATCATTTGTATGATGTTTTACTAACATGTGGATTTCACTCAATATTATTTTGTATGATGTTTAGTTTTGTCGTAAATGGAAATGGGGACCTGGTGGGCACGTAATATATGGCACTCACCATTGCAGAACCCTGACATCGCACCTCTTTATGCATTGGTTTTACTCTGGGCTAAGCTAACGAAAGTTTATCCAAATTATTCCTCTACCAAATGCATACCTTATTGTAAACCAATGTGCGTGCTGAACAAGCATGAGATGGACAATCATGCTCATCGAATATTTATAAAAGTGGCCAGCATGCTACTGCTTCTCCTCTTGAATCTATGTTATATAAACATGGGATTTTCACTCAAAGACTTCATATCATATCTAGCTGATCTGTAATAAAAATGATGCTTTTCCTACTAATAGGATGGCTGCCTCAATGACCTTATTTAAGATTTTGTTATCGTTAAATCTTTTAGATTCATTCTAATATCGGTATTGTGACTCTACAAAATCGAGTTTGGTTATAAAAAAGGACGTTTCTTAAAATTAAGTTTTTTCAACATCGATCGGACAAAAATAGTCATATCACCATCTTGAATATACATGACGACGGCATTTCAAAAGTGTGTAAATTTGACATCTGATATTCCATTCCCACAACAATCATTCTAGATTGGATATGGTTTGAACAAGGTATTGTTGACGAATATGAGTGACACCTTTAAGGTCCAGTGGTTTAAAGTATGAAATGGTCTTATCTGAGATTCGAAAATTGTTTCAGCCAGTAGAGTATTAGACCTTATGAATGTGATTCTAAAAAATACAATTTCAACTTCAGATGTATTGACTCTTTAACACGCTTGCGATTTAATATTACCTGTTTCACAAGCTAAATTTAAACTATTCTCCAAAAACGTTTGACCATTTTTATGCTTTTAGTATAAACATAAACTACTTTTGACGAGAAGCATAACAGAAGGATTAAATGAGAACCATCATCACTAAGCAGTGATTATTGTACAATTCGTGCCATATCACCCGTTATTATCGACTCCATATTTATGTGATTATTATGATATAACATGTTTCTATGGCTGATTCATCAGATAAGGTGTGGATAAACACTTTAAACAGATATGTAATAAAGAAATTCACCAAAACTCTCTCTCTTCTCTCTTATCTCTCTCCCTCTCGCTTTCTTTCTCTCTTTCTCTCTCTTTCTCTCTCTCTCTCTCTCTCTCTCTCTCTATATATATATATATATATATATATTATTTATAATTATATAAAACAAAAACACAAACTTTCGTTTGATTTTGGCTTGTTCATATTGTTTTTACCAAGAAACTTGCAATTTTTGTCAATGCACCTTCTTTTTTGTCTAATAACTTGCCATCCATTGTGGATAGCGTGCTTGCACTTTGGTAAAGAAGAACCATGTTGATTGCAGGCTCAACTGCCCAACGGTCAACATTAGCATACCAGAAAAAAATGTTTTCAGCAGAATTTCAGATATTAAACATACATTTTTGAAAGTTTGTTAAATTATTGTACATAGAGTAAACAAGTAACTCTTCAGATTTGCATGAATATTTCAAGGTCACAGACTGAAAGCAAACATTAAGCTTATAAACAATCACTTGAGTTATGCATCATCTGCAGTTACTGGTTATCTTGCATCTTAGTGGAATGATTTAACATGGGTTACAGAGGAAACATCTCAGATTTGGATAAAACAATGAACGCACCGAAAGAACAATATTTTGTGACAGAGAATAGCTTCTACTTTCCATCATTGATATCGTGCCTCTTGCATCTTGCTTCTTGCGTTATAACAAACATCTTTTTGTTTTGGGGTCAAAATATCAAGGTCACTGAGTCAAATCATTACAATGCAAGTCCATGAACACACTTTATGGATAGTTTGCATTTGATCCAATATACCAATCAATTTGGAAGTCAAAGCCATTGAAAGAAAGAGGTAAAATGATATTTGCTATTTTCGAGACCACATATATTGTCTTAAGTCTGTGGAGGCCTCATACTTAAAATACGGAAGCGGTGTATTGATTTTTCAAATCAAATGTCAAGATCTTTTTTGCTATAAATGGTTGATTGTGTAGAAAAGAATGTTATAGATTATGTTTCTCAATCAATCTTTCAATCTGTGTCGAAATATTGCATTTAGAGTCATATATCTCAGAGGCGCAAGCTAGAAAATTAAAATGCAAAAACTAATCTTCACACAATTTCATTTGGTGTTACAACTCCAACAAAGGGGATTATTAAACACATGGCAGGAGACTAATGTACTTCTTACAAATATTTATGAAGTAGACATAAGAAATTGTAATCCCGCGAGCAATATCAAACATGCAGATAAAAACGCATATGCACAAGTATAACCTCATCGAAACACACATGTTCTCTTTGCTCCACTGAAACAGGTTTATCTTTTTTAGCCCTTCACAGAAGACATCAGTTGGGATGAGGGTCTGAACAAGGTGCTTGGCACTAGAGACGTATTGCTTTCTTTGTCTTGAACAAGGGTGGAGGGTCATCCAGTGCTTGATACTTGGGTTAATTGGGGAAGATAATTTATGGCTTCATCGTTGATGGATGAAGGGCGATTCAGGAAGCTGTCGAAGTGTTCATTTTATTGTTGATGTATCTTCTTTTTGTCAGTAATTAGTATGTTCCCGTATACGCTGTGAAGGGGATGATCTGATCCAGATGACCTATTTCCATAGACTTCTTTCAGCACATTGTTGAAGTACTTCATGTCATGCTGGTCTGTGTAGAAATGCATCTCGTCAGTTTTGTCACTCAGCCATATGTCTCTCATCTGACAGTGTTTCTGCTCTGCAGTTCTGCATAAGTTGTTGTACGCATCTTTTCTCGAGGTAAACGTGGGGTTGTTAAAGTAAGTTTGAAGATGGCGTTGTTTCTCATACAGGTGATCTCGTTGCAGTTCTCATCAAACCAGTCTTGATGCTTTCTGGTTGAGGGTACTAGGATTTACGAAGTTATGCTGTTGGACATCTCTCTGAATACCGCACATTCGGTCTCCACATTCTGATCGTCGATTATGGTGGATTTCAGATGTTTAACCAGAGCATCCACGAGAGACTGTTAGGTACCTGTGCGTTTGAATTTGGTGATGTTTATTTGTCTATGAACCGTCCTACCTTATGGGCATATATTTAGCGAAATGTGGATGTTGAGATAGGTGATTATAAGACAGTGGTCAGTCCAGAAGTCAGCGCCGCACAAAAACTAGGTCACGCGCACATTCTATATGTCCCTCTTCCTGACAATAACGTAGTCGATGAGGTGCCAGTGCTTAGAGCAAGGTTACATCAATGACGTTTAGTTACGGATAGGAAGGCGGAAGACTGTATTGGTGATCCGCAGTCCATGCCTATCTCAAGTCTGGATCAAAAGGTGACAGTTGTTGTTACAGTGACCCATTAAATGATTTCCTAGCACTCCATCCCGAGCAACATGATCACAGCTCGTTTTTGCATTGGAATCTCCAATAATGACCGCAGTTCTGCAATTAGCAATAATAGAGTTACGGTTCTCATGTAACTTCATCTTCACTTCGTCTTGGTTGATACTGGTTGGAGCATAGCAACTCATTGTGAAAAGTTGATTTGTTCTTTCTTTGATGGTCATGTGTCTGTCATTTACTTTCTTGGGGCGTTCAGCCAATTTGATAATAAGTGTTGTCGACACCAGCCTCACGGCCCTCTTCCTTTCCTCTACGCCTTTAAAGAAAGTCTTCTTTTCCTGAAAGCGGGTCTCACGGCAGCAATGGCCACTTTGTTGTATCTGGCGAGTTCATTTCCTATATTAGGACTGTTATACTCTGTCCTGTAAGGTGCGCACTTTCCATGCTTAAAGTGTGATATTTGTTTGCTTGTTTGATTAGAATTGTTAACGTAGCTTTAACAATTTTTCAGTCATATCGCTACGATGTCTGCAGTGAGGCAGTTTATAGTGATGTCTAGCACTGAGACATCATGCCGCAGACATGTAGTATGATGTCTCACCCAGTCACATCCTGACACCAGGCCGACCAGTCCTGACACTAACCTCTTTATGCCGAGCGTCAAGCGAGTCAGCTGTTAGTACAATTTTTGTAAGTCTTTGGTATGACTCGGCCGAGGATCGAACCGACGACCTCCCGCTGCCGGGGCGGACGCTCTAACCACTAGGCCACCGGAGCGGTTCAAAAAGTGTGAGAAGAACACTCCTCATTTTCGTCTTTGTATTTTAACCGCTAGCTAGGGAAGCTTTGGATTTTGTATTTTGACCGCTAGCTAGGGAAGTGTAGAGCAGGCAATATTTAGGGCACTTTTCCTTGCCACTTCATTATGCCATGTTTTGGAGCAGTGCATTCCTGAATAGGGCTGCTCAGTCACTCAGGAGTTTGCTGTACTATTGCTGCCAGTGTAAACACACCAGCCACGTCGTCACTTGCAAGTCTCCATAGGACGTAAATGGGTGATGACATGTGATGAGTGGTTGCCAAAATGACTTGCACAGCATCTTTGCTTTAAGTGATGACGATTCACGCAGTTCGTCGACCTCACTATTTCACTAAGGCTAAAGACAATGTAGGGTAGTTACGTCTAAGGACAACATAAGGTATTTAGGTCTAAAGGTGTTATATTTGTGACTAAATGGACGGTTGGGAATTATAGCCTCGTCTCAATAACGGTTTGCGGGGGTAAATACAACATGTATTCCTTGATAGTCAATACTCATGATAGAATACGGATGAGATAAAAAATTCATTTGTATCATTTCTATTTTCTTATATATATATATATATATATATATATATATATATATATATATATATATATATATATATATATACTTAATTTCTGAAACGATGGCAGCTAAATATCAATTGGTTATGTAATGTTTTCGAATAAATGCATAAAGTCTCAGATGCGTAATTAAACACTGATTATCTGATAATGATTTAATATTTCAACGGAGGCTTTATTCATGCCATGTGTTTGCAAATACATCCTTTTATTTCTGAAAAAATAATTGAAATCGTAATTGAAATCGTTAGTATAGTTATTGCAAGATTTGGGTTATCGTATCACTTTTGTTTTTTTGCAATATATGGTAGGTTAATAATTGTTAGTTTCCCAAATAATACTGAAAATATATAGCAGTGATTAATCATATTTTAGATCACACAGAGTTATCGTTCATTGCAAACTCCAGCAATAGCAGAGTTAAAATATAAACGAATGTAAATGTAAACATTTATAATGGCACAAGACTCTTGAATAGTTCTCTGGAGAATATTTTCACCAATTAAACTGGATTAAATTATTTCAAGGGTATTGAATAGTTAATCTAGTTTTTGATACAACTGCTGTTCTTGCAAGCAACTGTTCTAATTTGACCCCTTTGGCGTAATAGTAATCAGAGCGTCCAACTCTGATAGGGTTAGAGCTCAACCGAGTCTTACTAAATGCTAAAAGCTGCCTAGCTAGGCATATAATAGTTTGATTGAACAATCTTTTCACGTTTGTTGTCACTTAATTTTAAATTAAAGATTGTTTTAAAATAATTTACAATTATAATTTGTTCATTGAAAAAATACTGCAAAAATAAGTTTTCTTAAAACTAAAATAATTTAAAAACCTGGTTTTTGAACCTGTTCCGAAACAGACTAATAAGACTCTTCTATCGATTTATTGGTTTTATTCCTTAGTTTAGACACTTTCACAGCATAACGTAATATATCGCGTCTGTATTTAAGAATCTTCTGCATATTGTACCCCTTATTCACATTATATTAACACCGTGTTTTAACATGTTAACATGTTTACTTAAAATATGTTAAAGATGGTGGAAACTGTATATACCAAAGTAATATGATATAATATTCGACCATCCATCAAATATGTTCACTAAACCTTGAAACTTTAATGGTGCTGAATCGTAGAATTAAAAACACCGACACATATTATTACGTGATTTGGCTCGAATAAACAGTAACATAGAAAGTGTGAAAATAACAAGTTTCTAAAACTTAATAAACAATTTATTGAGTTCAAATATTTTTTTTTTTCAGAAAAGCAAAATAAACTTACGGTTTTAAGAATCAATTCCAAAAGTAATCCAAAAAAATTCAAAATATTATCCTCTTGAGAAATTGCAAACGTCATGGTAATAAAATGTCCACATAATTCTAGGTTCGAATTCCAGAGAAATATCCAATATGGAAGATGATGCCACTTGATGAAGTCAGTTCTTGTTAATAACAATCTCTATGAGCACATATTCTTTTCCAGATAACTAACAAAATAATTCCTCTTGATCCAAACGAATTGACACAATAACCAGTACACGGTAATTAAAAAAAACTCAAAAAGACACATACAACTTACTGTTCTAAAATTCCAAACTTCTAACGAATAACTTGCTCCAAAACATAGCTTACATACCTGTATTTTTACGTAATTAATGGATCACGTGATCTTCTAGAAACTATCAGAACAAATTTACGTTAAAAAACTCGCGTACTCAGCGTATAACCCAAATTAGAAAGATGTTTATACATAAGCTATATTTTGTCCTTGTAACCAACCAATCATTTTAAAAGCTTGTTTACAACTCTTAAACCAGATCAGAAATGAGGTCAAGACCTGGTGTTCACTCTGTAAAGTAAAGGTCACTTCCCCCTCAATGAACGAATCTTAAAATTTAAAATGCCAAATTTCAAATTAACAAACAAACAAAAAAAAAATATAAATGACTTATATCACATATACGTAACAACATTATTAGTTGATGCTAAAGGAAATTGGTGCATTGCTTACGCACAGGATACCCCAGATAGCTGTTATTTTGAAAATAGTGTTTACCCTGAAAAATATCAAATATAGTTTCAGCACTTGAACAGTCAAAATAACAAACTGATCTGATATTGAATTTGTGGAAATTCAGCTAGAAGAAAATCCGTCCATTTAACGTGCTCTTTATCATTTAAGTTATTGTCAATGATAGAACATCAGATATATCAGTTTGAGACGGTCAATAAAGTTGCTAGAATTTAAGTTCTATCGGGGCGACTATTCTTGATTGGGATGCTGTCATCACAGTGAAATCCCCAAATGAGACACTTGTTGAAGCAAAGTGTCTGAGATTATCTTAAATCGGGAATCGATTCTTAAATGTGACGATACACATGAATGAAGGACCAAAATAATGGCAATTTGATGATAATGTTCATCCACCAATTTCGCAACCACGGCAAGTCGGTATACCTTATTTCATAGTTTGATATGTAGAACCTTTCATCGGACAACCATGTCAGGTAGTTGTAACAAATACCAATGTTTTATATATTCCGCAATTCTTTAGGCAACCATGGCAGAAAGGGCTAATACATTTCATGATTAGATTCACCCGTAACCAGGTCATCAAATGATATGATAAGGTAGAAATAGAATGGTAAGGGTAAGTGGGTATACCAATTTTCATGATTTACTGTGTATAGCACGTCATCCACAAACAAGGGGAAAAGGTTACACTAACTGTTATGGTTTGATATCTAGGGCAATTGATCTGGTACCATGAATTGGTAAGGATACCAAATTTCATGGCCTGATAGGTAGAGCACTTCATATCCAAACCGTGGCAATCGGTGATCCTATACAATATTTTATATGCACAGGAGCAGAGCACGTAACATTGATTTCTCATTCTATGAGACATCAACATTGTTTAACGGTTTGTAAAAGAATGTTTCACAAGTGTTCTCACATTTAATATGATGAGCATTTATCCAAATATACCGTTTACCCATTAATTAGTTTGGGTGCTATGCTACTAATATTATTTAAATTATTACAGTGTACCTACCCTGGCTCGTTATTTTCGGAAATTGAAGTAGTGATACAGAGATGCAAAGCTCCCAGCCCCAGTCAGTGGTTCCGGTAGTAAAATTAATGAATAAACAAAATGTGAAATTCAAAAAACCATAATTTAATATAATTCAAAAACAGTCATTTCCCAAAATAAATTAAAATTTAATCCCTATAACTCGTATTTCACTTGAGAAAGTGACGGCCTATTACATCATGTGACTGAGTGTATCAGATTTTCATCTTTTCAGTATTCCTACTTATCTCTATGATTTTTCTGGACTGTTAATCAATCTCCCTCCAGTAATCTACTTCTGTCTCCGTTCTTCCTTTTCTAGTTGTCGCCAAGAGACTCAGAGCAACTGCACATGCCTGATTCCGCCTGGTCCCTAAAGGCTTCCTATATTCAAAAACATGACATTGACATAGCATATTCCCCTTATTCGAACTTAGACAAACAATAATTTCTTCAGTTAAGCCGTTATCTTTTTGGGTCCCGCTTTCGTACCCATAGAAATATACATTCTCTGGGATATGGTACAGACGGAATATATATATATATATATAAATATATATATATATATATATATATATATATATATATATATATATATATATATATTATATATATATATATATATATATATATATATATATATATATATATATATATATATATATATATATATTTATATATATATATCTTAATCGTATAATACAGAACAATATCGCATAATCAAACGCATTGCTGCACACTTCTATAATGTGTACACATATAGCAACACATATATGCGCTGATATTTCCTTACACATGATATTCCTGCAACGTTTACACAAATATGCAAATATTAACTAATGTTGTACACTGCAACCGTAATACAAAGTATAACTCAGTTCAACGTTTGCAAATCTATGAGATCAAATTAAGAAATGCACGATGCTATTAATTACAGCGTCTAGGACTACTGACCATTTTAACAGTACCAAGATAATGATAAAAACAAATTCAACATTGAAATGTATTTATTTAATTTTGATGTTTTGTCTCAGGTGTTCTTAATCTTTAAATATCTTTGATTCATAGATTCTGCTCGTACAACGTTTTCTGACATATGTCAATATTTCAGTATAATATGTATCATATGTATCATTACAGATTAATGTGCCGTCTGATAATGTGAGTCTTCAATTTGACATATAAGCATTTTTCGATGACGACTACTCCATCATTGGTATCGCTAACATTGAGCTGTTATATATAGTCCTCTGAATAAACATACCCGGCATGTGACAGTAGTTTGCATTTATGTAAAATGCCATATAGCTAAAGAATGTTATTCAGCCATTATGTTCCTTCCAGTTTTTAGTTGTTGATGTAGTTCACACTCCAAACAAAAATATAACTCGGTTTTGGGAAACATACCATTGGTATTGGCTTGTGTCATTTATCTGAAAGCACACTGGTATGCCGAGCATCCAATAAAAAAAAATAAACTAAAAATAGAAAAAAAAAACATAACGTAAACTAATGAAGGCCAAATGTTTGTTCATTGGATGAACATTAACAATGCACAAACTACTAGGCTTGATATAAAAATCATGGGAACAACCTTTTACTCGTGTAGGGGACTGTTATGTATGTACAACATCCGACAATCAAACTTGATTCGGAAGTGTGCACGGGGTCGCAAGTGTCCGACTAGTTCTGGATGACACGAGTGTAGACATCCCATGATCTTTAATTACATCGGGAAATTCTCGAGATTTAATACCACTTTGAAGCTTTCCAGTTATGGTTCAGAACGTACATGGTATTGATATTCTATCTCTATAACAATGTCTCTACTGTTTCAATGAACATTATATTCCTTTTGGTGGAATTTTGAATGCATCCATGTCGATAATTCACCTTTCCTAGCATGCTAATGTATCGGTGGGTCATTTAGTCACTATTATTGAATCAATTTTTCATCAACAGTACCTGTACATTTATAATTAAATTATCAATTCCTATCTTAATGAACCCAAAATCGACCATCGTGTGGTGTAACCTGACCCAACTGCAAAGGTGAGTGATAATGTTCGTTTAAACATCATGGATTCAAAGAATGAATTAAGTTATCACATTTATATTTTAACAGCTGTTGGAACTATTTATACTCTCTATTGCAAACGTTTAACTTCAAATTAAATAAGGATCAACAAAGAGTCTCTGCAAAACTATAAAAAATGAGTGAAAGAAAACTTTGAAGTCATGATTTACAACAATAAAGTCTCATTAGGAATCGAAAGCGCTCAGGTTAGAGGGATACTAGTTTTGCACTGGAGCTTGTCAGTTTTTTTGCATTTATCTTAATCAATCCCTGACACATGTGATCCTTTGCTGGATCAAGTGCATTTGAAAGGACGGTTATATGCCATATGATTTGTATTCTTTATATATATATATATATATATATATATATATATATATATATATATATATATATACATGGCAGAGAATGCGACACAAAAGTCATCACCTGCAAAGTACAGCAAATAATTTCTGTAAGTTTCCGACATTCAAAATATCGAGTTAATATTAATAGTATAAAGGAGTAATTATCATCATGATCATCTAATTTAGAATCTTACTTATAGTTAAATGAAGTGCAAATTGTAAAATTGCACTTATTATCAATAGAATTATAAAATACATATGTGTTTATTAATACATTTAAGAAAAAAAGTACTCTGGCATATTTATTTTAAATTGTCATTTAGCCGGACGTTTCGCACGATTTTATCAAGAAGATTAAATCTATGTAATGTTTTGTGGGATGAGAACGACACATGGCTACCTCTCCTGTCTGCTCTAAGTAGGGTTAAAAACCTGAATCCTAATGAATATGGTAGGTTAATAACTTTTCCGACGATTGGAAAACATTATGGGATCCACTTACCTATCGCGAACATTTCGGAACACACCTTCTTTCAATGCACCACTGCAACACAAAAACCATATATTTGTATAATTCCATTTTTTTTTCAAGCCACACGAACCCAATATGAATGACGTATAATGAAATAAATATGTCATTCCTATTGACAGTATCAAATGCTGACCTATGGTAAAATGCCCCACGGAATTTGAATTGTTTTGCTTTTTAATGATCACATTCATTTATATTATTGGAAGTTAGGCTGTACAGGTACAGACTAAGCTTACGTTCTTATCTCCACATTTCCTTCCTCTTGCTGCATTTAAATATCAAATTTCAAACCGATATGTATGTAAGCTAACAATCCTGAACCGCCACAATATCTTAATTTGTTCCACACTGAATTTTGTCACACAAGTGTTTGTATCAGTGATGTTTCATCACACGAGTCTACATATCATCGAACTCAACGTCAATTAACCTCCGGTCTGTATGGTTGAGGCCAACGTGGAGCGACTTGCCCAATGAAATTTGACACAAGGAAACATTGATCCCTTTTAAGAACACGACTAAAACTTATATGTTTCGAATGGAAGGACAAATTTAAAGACCTAATAATTGTCCTACCTTAAATATTTCAGCATTTATTGTGTCGAATTCGATGGTGTTTCATTTGTTGGTTTTTTTTTTTTATTGCTTTTGTAGTCATATCAAAGTAGATGATGTAAAGCGCTAAGAGCTGCTAACGATTAGGCGCTATTCACAGTCTTCATTATTATTATTTGCATGCTTTATACAAAAACTCATTATTATGTATATAATTATTATTATTATTATTAATATTATTATTATTATTATTATTACCATTATTATTATTATTATTATTTTTATTATTATTAGTAGTATTATTATTATTATTATCATTATTATTATTATTATTATTATTATTTTTATTCAATCATTTAACTGTTATCGTATCTTCCTTAGCAATGGAACATTTTTTTTAAACAAGTTTCCCAGCCATACCAGCTAACATGTACTTAATTCCATATAGTCGAAATAGGACTGATGTATCATTGAACCTTATACACGCTTATGTCATTGCGGAAAGTTGTTATCGCTTTTATTAATCTGTTTTCTGCCCTGAAAATGGTAAGACGAATACGCACGTACATATGCAAATAGACACACTTTACAAGCATACCCCATAATACACAGATCCTTGTCCGTAAACGAAAGTACACTGTTCCTCTGGCGTGAATACATCTGCTGTTGTTTCTTCATAAACATCGTGTGTTCATCACTATTCTAGAGTGAACATCTCTCTTTTGCGCACTGCCTGAGATATAACATGAACTGTTTGCTGTAAATCAAATATAATAAGTTATTTAGCAGCCAAGCTACTGCCTATTTTACGTCCATGCCTACCTACATAGAGACAAAGTCATACTTTTATATTTAGCCAAAATATGTATTAAAAGTATGTACACACAAAGACTGACATCACAACGGAAATTGATGTCTCTCGTCAGGTCACGTAATGTTTGATGTCAATGTTATCCCTTTGCTATCCAGTTGTTGAGGTCTGAACCAGACTAGTGCTCGCAAAATTCGATTTTGTTCCTCCTAATCGGTTATCGGTCATTTCAGGTACCCGTGTCAAGAAACTTGCAAAACAAATGCACTTGTATGATGTAATCTGTATTTTTATTTTCTTTTTACTCTCTCACTCTCTCATTTTAATGGTGATATCAGAGTATTATTGATGCATATTTGTAGCGATTTAAAGGTACTTTTTTATTCTGGAGAATATGAGTTCATATAGTGCTTGTCTGTATGTATTTCGGCCACAGTGCACATTGAGTACGAAGGCCTTGCTGATGATCTGGAAGTGAAATCTGTGTTCTGTTTACATACTGTTCTGTTTATAGTGCAGCGGCTACAAAAAAAAACTACATGTCGGTATACCCTTGATAAGAACTTCACAGTGAACTTCACAGTGAAGTTATCTTTGGATATATTTTAGATTAACATATGAGTTTTATTGATTGTCACAAAGTAGACTGGTCAATACATGTAGAGAACATATAGTAATATTGATTGTGATATATGTATAAATGCTTGAAACTAAATCCATCCACACTTCCCTCTCATTCGCATACGCAAATACGCGAATATTCATATATATATATATATATATATATATATATATATATATATATATATATATATATATATATATATATATATATATATATATATATATATATATATATCTATAAATATATATATATATATATATATATATATATATATATATATAAATATATATATATAGACTGGTAGTTTTGCTAGTGCTGTGTCTCCTTCATGGGAAGCGGAGAAATGAAATTCACACTGAATTCAGGATTCGTTGAGGTTATTGATATCATGCTTGTTTTCACCGGGTTGGTATTTTCCGCTATTCGTTGAAGTAGTTCTTGCAATGTTTCCATTGTTATTATTATCATCTTTTTTATAATTTTGACATCGCGGAATAATAAACACGTACCATCGCTGGAAACTGACTGTCTGATATTAATGTGTCGTCAAGTGACGACGATATCATCGAGGATAGTTGCGAGTACTCTGTTGACACAAGATGAAATTTACCTACGTAATCTTGCAGTTTGCGTTGGCTATATGATATTTGTTTGTTATTATTGAAATAATTCCCGCGATTGTTGCCACCGCTGATATACAAATTAGAACAGCTATCGGAACAATCATTGTCACCGAGGAGAGTATTATACAAGCTCAGGTGATTACACCACTCACCGAGTACACGGTAACATCAACTGCGGTAATACTTCGTCGGTTTGTATTTTTTTTTACTTCATAACTCCTCAGTGAGAGTTTTGAGTTTAGTTTGAAAGTCTCTGACCTGAACATATCGATATTGATTCTATTAAATCATCGGTGATGCCATGTTATTTATTACAATAGATTTCAATTAAGCCCGCTAGTAAAAATCGAAGATTTTCAATCGAAGATTTTCAAAGATTTTCAATTAAAACTGCTAGGTTTAATTGCTTACTTAAATCCGATACCAATTCTACATGCCATGTTACCGAAACCCTAGTAAAATTGTTATCGTGGATGTTATCGTGAATTGTTCAGTTGTATCCTTGTCGATGATCGTTAATATCATATTGTTGACTCCAGATGAACTCGTTGATGAAATATTAAGTTGAGTCGGTGTCACTATTGTTAATCGATAAATACCTTTGACGGCTGCAGTGATACTTAATATATTGTTTGTAAGAGTCCCCGCAAATGATCCGTGATGGATCGCGTATTATTTATGATATTTTTTTGTTCATGAGGTATTTTTGTCTTTTCACGGTGGTCACTGGAGGATTACGAAAAAATTCTAACACGTGTTTATCAATATTGTCCATGATGAATTTTTGTAAATCAGTAAATTTATTAAATGTATTTATATGATAGTCATACTTATCATTGATTGATTTCAATGAATTCGCTGAGGATATATCATTTTTATTGAGTGTTAATATTATATATGTCATTCTTGACATGAGGACACCCGGTTTGAGTTTACCCTGATTGGAAAACAATGTGATAATATCTTCTACTGCGTTGCGTTTTTCAACTAAAATATCATGTATGGAACCATCACTAGTTTTCAGTTTACCCTGACGATCTTGAAATACAACTATTTCATTGGGATCAACACTTGCTCAGTTCAACATAGCTATTTCATCTTCGATTTTTTTTAATATCACCCGTTGCAGATATTTCCGCCGTTGGTTTCTGCAGCGCAAATAAACATTTCCCCCAAATATTATTTATGTTATTCTATATAATGTCTCTTTAAAATCTTCAATGAAATCTTCGATTGCCAGCGACTGCTAGTATATTCATTTACGACCTGATGACGTGGTTCTTCAGATGTTGAAATAGCGTCAAGGACATTGCATACTTCGTTGCTGCATATTGGTGGGTTATTCATTTGTTGTGTTGGTAGCGTATACTACCAGCAAGGGGTGTTTAAGCGGTTTATATAACGCATAAATTCTTTAGGCGATGTTAATCCATATGAATCGAAATATTCACACGCGGATCAATCGCGTATGCAACCCAATGTGTTCCAGGTCCGGTGGTTTTATCGAGATTCATGCTACCAGTTTCAACGTGTATTGGTTGTGCCGCCAATTAATCTTTCATAAAGACGCCTCTGAAGTTTTTAATCGCTAGTGCTTTAGCAGCATCGAGTAAATCAAAATTTGCCATTGGTGTTAATAAACCGTTCCTGGGATTATCAGGCCCTTTCCGCTGTACCATGAATACGGGGTTCCTGGTAGTCTTAGACCCTTCCCCTTTTTTATATCCCTTCCCGGTAGCTCTCTTTAGTGCCATCCTTGCCACGGTACCAACGGCTCCTAACGCTGCCGCTGCCGCAATTGACGTTGGAATCGCGGCTAACAACGGAAATATACCGCCGGTTGTTATCATATTTTTGATGGTGGCTTCGGAGAGAGTGATCTGAACCCCTTTTTTATCTCTAAAAGCATCATTTAAGTGTTTTATCTGACGAGTTGTCAGCGACAATTTATTCTGGCCACTATATATCTGATTGTGTTTCAGCGTTATCGTGGTTTCACATTTTTAGCTGATTCTGATTGCAATTTCTTGAGTTGACCAGGAGTGAACGTAACACTAACAACACTATATGACATTTTAAAATAACATATTGATCTAATTGTTACATATTTGTCACTGGTGCATCGATGATTCTCATTTTTCCACCAACACCTTCGAGTAGCATCGATTTGTCGCTGAGTATAACAACAATTGCTCTATATTGGGAGATAGCGGCCCCACGGGTTACAGTAGCTCTAAAGTGTATATCAACGACGGATTGTCTTGTTAAATCAAGATGTTCCAGCAAAACGTAATAGATCGGATATTGAGTTTTAAAATCCAACTGCGATATTTGTAGACCGGTATCTACGTTTTGATAGAGTCCCATATATGACAACAGACGATGATATGCACGTGCAGTGTGGTTGGTAGTGCAATTAAGATGTATATCTTCGGATGGTTCCTGCTGGCCGTTTGTTCTCAGCGAAACGTCAGCAACACCTAATTGATCAAATATCATATGACTGCGTTGTTGTCTACCAACTCTCGCAGTATCTTGGAACGCAATAAATATATGACGTGGAGCTGAAACACCTTGTTTTGATGCCAGGTGCCATGTAAATGTACCGTTAACAGTTGATGTTATAGTATCCGTGGTCACTGATAACCAACTCAACGACGACTTTCCTCCATGATCCATAAATAATATTAATCGCTCTTCTACGCCAAGTATTGGAGACATTTATGGCATCCACAATGATAGTTTTGTTAAAACGACTTTACCGGAATAATCATCTACATGTAATAGATCTAAATTTGCAGGAATCCTCCAAACTGCTTCACTGTCAGTACCTATTCGCAAGAATCCTACCGTATTCTTTGCTCCATAAATAACTTTTCGGATATTTGTGCAGAATCCAAAAATATTATGTAGAGGAATCGCGCATGAAAATGTTATACGTGTCCCTGACAACATTGAGATACGTGTTGCAGCTACTAGGTTGTAGTCAGGATTATTATTTATAATCATATCCTCAACATCAGAAGGACTATTATCAAGTTCATTTGGTCGTCTTACAATACATGTAGTTTTTCCGGCAACATACTTAGTATCCCTCGCCAACATCACAGAAGGACCTGCCGATCCTGTATAATCATCGGAATATCTTGCTAACCCTCTTATTGTTGTGGTTACATCAACATCACGTTAGATAGATTCGATCTATCTTCCATCAATTAGATACCGTGCACTCTGTAATAACGCCATGATCCCATTATTGACAAAACCGACTTGGGCATCAGCTTCATATTCTGTATTATTTGTTCGTATAAGTTCTCCTTATACTTCGATAAACGCTTCACACGGTAGAAAATATTTATTGGGATCGTGAGCTTGAAGTTCGATTCTTGATCGAAGAGCAGGTTGAACTGCGTGATAGGAATAAAATTGATAATCCCGTACGGAATCATACTTGTGTACTGGGGCGTCCATATCAAACGCTGTATCAGATATCCTTTTGAACATTTTATTATATATTCCTCGATCTAAATCATGATTTTTATCGTCGTCGTGGTTTTAAGCCACTTCGCGATATCATATTTGCGATATAATCTGTGATGCTGGTCGCCAATGATGCTAATTTCTGATCTACTGCGTAATTTATTATGTTACTAACACATGCAGGCATCAGTTGTGTAGATGGTAGTGGTCCCAATGACGAAGACGTCGGTGACGAAGTCGCTGGTGGATTATTTCGCCGCCGAACTAATGCCTCTAGTATATCTTTCGCGGCGGAAAATGCCTTCCCGTCAACATCACCAACAGCGCTAATACCCTTATCACAAATAACATCAATGGTTTTCATTTATAATTGTTTTGCTAACGGCGCCACTTTTGGAACCATTCTTGAAAATAACCCTGCAATATTATGACCGAGATCATCACCATAGTACGCTTTGTAAACTGGCAATCATGAACTTACTACATAGACGCTGGTTGGTTTATCATGGTTGTAGTGTATGATCATCTTATTGAATTACTATTTATCTAATGTGGTGATTAGTCACTGTGATAACCATCCACTAACTCGTCAATGAAATCTCGATATGTTTCAATGTCCATGATGCCACCTTGAAATAATCGCCTACAGATATCAACTGCTTCATTAATTATTTCCGATGAGTTATTTCCAGCTCGTTTCCCTCCTATGAATACTTTTAATCGTGTTATATCATTGAGAATATTACCAGGACAACGAACAAGACCACTACCTGATACCCCACTTGCCCCACTCTGAAAAAAACCCCTTCCCGGTTGCATCCTGTACATCATCATCATCATCATCATCATCATCATCATCATCATCATCATCATCATCATCTTGTAAACACCCAAAAGGTGCATCATCCCATTGAGGATCTTTTTTTGTTTTGGTCTTCGTGTTGGTGTTTGGCGCTTCGTTTCTTGTTGTCGTTCTTGTTTTTCATAATGATCAAATTCTCTTTTTTAATTTTTGATAATCCTTCACCCTCCTATCTAAAAAATCAATCCCTATATTTACCTCATCAAACCATCTTTAAACTTATTCGCTAAAAACTCCTTTTTTTGAATCATAGCTGTTAACAATAAAGTCGCTTAAAGCGCGATCACTTTTTGTTTTATTAGTATTTTAGCGTCCTTGGTAAACTTATCCACTAAAGGAACATTCGTTTTTTTTCGGATCAGGAGGGGTTTTTGTTAACAACGCTGATGTTTTTTTTTCAGTTTCCGTTGCTATTTTTTTCAAGTACACCAAAAAGAGGAGTCTATTTTCTTACCCCTTTCTCAGGTACACCTCCCTTCATATCTCGCTCAGTGGCTGATATTACTCCCTTGGTTGCCGTGGTTATTGGCTTAAACAATTCTTTAGATCCTGCAGTAAAATCGGTTTGAAGACTGTGTGACTTGTAGTTTATTTCTGACAGAGTCGCGTATTTGTATAAACTTTTTAATCGCGGCCAATCTCTCACGACCTAGTCCAGTCGTTTGTACTTCGTTTACCGTTATTGAAAATACTTTGTTTCCAATTAATGTACGATGCAGGGATATTGTCAGCATAAAATGATTTCTAATGAGAAATCGACCACTTGACCCGACTCAAGTAGGCATGCATCGATGAAAAAGGTAACACATATTTGTTAATCATTGCACCATATTCAATGTCCTGGAAATCTGAAATAATTTGATTACATATTAATGGATCTGACAATTGTATTCCTTAAGATTTAAAATTCGAAATTTCGGTTACGATCTCATTGATATTTTCAGAATTCATAATATATGATAATTATATATTTCTAATACAAAAATATATTTATATATATATATATATTTCAAAAATGATCTCTGTTCGTAGTAGTTGTAATTATATGTCTTAGCATGCCCAGAGATATGCGATTATATACGATGATAAACCATGTTCGTGGTAAGGTGTAATTATACATCTTACTCACGCCTAGAGATATTATGCGATTATATATGATGAACCCCATATCGGTGCCTCAGGTGCTTTTTACATCGGAGGCGCCCAGAGGTTACATATATACGACAACACATCTCATAGGCACTCACGTGCATTCATATCTGACCGCGCCAAGAGTTTATCACGAAACGTAGTCCACTGAGAGTGGATCTAATTCGTCAAATAACGAGTTAGAACCACAAGAGGATATGTTTGGCGAATGGACAGCACATATAACAATGGATTATATAAAATGGCACAGGACAATACAACATATAACAATAGATTATATAAGACAACCCCAGTCGAGTGTTATGGCGGTTGTACAATGAATGGATATATACAATGAATGACGTCAATGGCGTGGTCGGACAACCCCCCATTCGAGTTTTATGGCGAGTTGTATAAGACAGCACAGGACAATACAACATATAACAATGGATTAAAGAATGATATGGCATACACAATGACAATGGATGATAGTACACTTCTACATTCAAACTGAAAGAACCATACCCCCCGCCACAAAATCACCCCGGGTTGAATGAAATGTCATTCACACTGTATGACCGTAATGTTTGATATGGTTGTTTCTCAATTTGAATTTCGGAGGTGCCCCCCAATTATATAAAACCATCTGTCGGTACCGTCGACAATATGCCTGTTACGGGGTTTGAACCATGGGATTCGGGACGAAACCGCAACGAATTACGAATGCGCTGTTCTTATCTACAGGTATATGCTTTTAACTGCTATATATGTGTAAACACGTGGTTTGCGCAAATCAGATATTGTGGTTTTTTCTTCCGTGTTGCAAAACACGGAAGTGGTTTTTATGCTTAAAATGATTATTAAGAACCGAATACTTTAAAAAACAGAATACTACATTTCCTCACAAAACAGATAATTGATGGGAATCGTGATAATGAAAACCATTAAGATCAGATGACGTAGCTTTTAAAAAAAAACATTGAGGGTAACTCTTTCTTAAGCCGTACACATATCCGTACGAGTTATTCCCGCTGGTGTTATATGCATATAATACAAAAAAGAATTTAATCCTGTTTTTAAACCACTTTGAAAAAGTAGACCGATAAATTCCTTCTGCTACGCGTCGTATTAAGGCTCTACAAATATCAAAATACCTACCAGCCTCACCCATTGTTTGGAATATAATTTCTTCATTAGTTGCTGTATTAAATGATTTTATAGGTCTTTTCCCAACTGATTTACAAGTACCAGTTCTTCCTGGTTGGAGATTTTTACTCTGAGAAATAGCTTGCAAATTCGACAAAGAATTATTCTCAGGATTGGAATCAATCTGATCAATAACAAGACCATCCCTGATCAATCCATTGCGACATTCATATATTATTCCGTGATTAAGACTTATTGTTTTCCCTCCACCTCTAGACACCAAATACCCCATACCATTGTCCGACCCTACCAAGTTCTTCAGCCTGCGATGTCTGACAATACCGTCACGAGACGCTTCATAGTTGCTGATCACGGGATGCGGTTGAATTTCTTGGTTCATTTATATACATAATATTATTTGACTAATTCATTACTTGTTTTAATTACTTGAGAATATATCAATATATTTTCGAGGTGTTCTTATGATTTTGTTCTTGACAGAGTCAATGACACAATTAGGGACAGAGTCATTGATGGAGTTTTTTATTTTCTTATCATAATTCGCTTCAACTCTCTGTATCTATTACCTCCACAAGAGAGACACAACTATGATTTACCACGCACCCCTACCCCACTATGTATACAAGGGGTCGGGCCAAGACTCCCCCTCCGTACGCTTTGTAAATGATATCCACATAATTCCTTTCAGCATGATTTCTTACATGCGGTTACTGATCCTATCATCAACCATTTTCATTGATTCATTATATATAAATTCAATTTTTTAAATACTTGTTTTAATTATAATGTGAAGGAGTTCGAGAGATAATCAAAAATTAAGCCCTTTTAAAAATGTTTAATTCAATCTCGATAGAGTCACTGATAAACCAAAAAGTCCAATAAGTGATCGAACCATGTTGGGAAAAAATCGTGATTGTTTTAATTAATTCAAACACGGTGGAGCATCTCACTGTTGGTCAATATTTCGAATTCATGGTGGCGTTGATGCTAGCAAGAACGACGAAAAAGCAGCAGTGATAATCTCACACCTTGGCAAGAAAAAGTATTTTTCTTAGAATGAAATTTATGATCCGTTCGGAAAACAGTGATTGGATTATCAGAGATAAATTTGACCCCATCTTAAAAGATAAAAAACTGTCACAGTGAGTCATGATTCCAAACGAGGAATTCTGACTGGAATTGACAAACCGTATTACGAGAGATCTTATTCTGTAACAGTAGTTGTTTATGGGATATATCCGTTAAATGATATATCCGTTAAATGATATACCGAGTACTGAAAAACTAAAACCAATGAAACTATCATCGTTGAATTGTGTAGCAGAACGAATAATAGAACACTTCACTAATGCATTGCGTGGAAACAAACTGACTGATCTAAGACGCAAAAAAAATATTGAATGGGGAATATCAGTGAAGGAGCGCGGAGTAACAATTCAAGATATAACCAAATTAGAAACGTTATTAAGATTCCCAATAACCGTAATGACGGTAACAGGAGAAGTATTGCACGAATCAAAATATAAATCGAAAGGAGCCCCAATCAAAAGTATTGATCATAACAAACACGCTTGGACACCTGCAGTAACAATATTTCCGCGAGGTACAACAATACAATATATACCCGCGGAGTTCTCCCCGGAATTCTCTGAGGATAAACTATTTGATTTCAATTAGTTGAGTAAAAACGATCCTGTGTCAGTGTGGTTACATCACAGTTTTGAACACGAAGAGGGCAAATTTGATCATTTTTTAAGACCCAAGGGCGAATTATACCGCACTGAAGCCCTCCATGACGCAATTAAAAACCAGCTAGTGGTCTTTGAACAGAACACGACGAACAATAATTAACAAACTGTTTTACAATTCTTCCGTCGTTTTCAGCTCATTATGCGAGAATGAAAAACACGTGGAAACCAACAAGAGCTACATTTCTATCAGATATCAAATCAAGCTGCATTGAGTATGGCCATGGCGGATTATGGAATACTAAATATGACCCTAAAACTATTATTTTGGTTGATATGGTTGCGTGTTATCCCGGAAGTTTTCTCGGGCACGGAGAATGTAATGAATCCTTCAAGCGATTTGGACATCCCTAACATAAGATGACCCGTGTTGCGAATAATGGGTCACTACCCCATTTTGATTTAACTTGATTCGCTCTTGTGGTATAATTTGAATTTGCCGTGCTGTTATGCTTGAATTGGTAGACACATCCTTGAGAAACACTGGATGCCAATAGTGCTATTACGATATATGATTGATTCTAAAATGCTGATATCGCTGATTGTCAGTGATACATTTATATCATATCGAGCGCGGACTGAGGTTTGGTTACGACAACCTGATTGTCTAGATAGCATAATCAGCGAAACCAAAAAAATCACTTTCCCGATCTCGACGAAGAGTATATCTTGAAATGGTCCAAACAGATATTTGAAGTTAGAAATAAAGACGCAAAAGAACTCGGTAGAAGAATAATCGTTAAATTCACACAGGGTGGAAAATACAACAATAACAGATATTCTTCACGGCTGATTATAGATAGCGTTGAGTACGATTTTATAATCGCGGATGCAACATCTAAGGGTATATAAGTCAATTCTTACTTACAACGATGGATACAGTCTTCAGTATTTGGAGTGTCACATCACACAAAATATCTGACATCAAGATCTACGGGTAGACCCGCAATGTATATATTAGATTCAACTGCTCCTCAGCGTGGATTTACTCGTGCAAAGTCGCAAGTGATACCTCAGAATACACTATTACCACCACGATCACTTAAATAGCATCTCTGCGTATATTACACCCAAGACAGGTAAGCATCACGTTTTATTTATATCTCTTCTGTCTGCGGTAAACTATCGTGGATTTATAATCGAATACTGCCATAACATGCAGCTCGCACAGTAACTTTTCTGCTGTTGTTTTAGCATCATTTTAAAATCAACATCACTATCAAAGTCGCGATTTTTTTTGAATCGCTTTGTTTATCACAAGCGAGTTTTGTTTTCTTATTATATCATACGTTGGTACTTTAATTGATGGTGGTGTCATTAGAATTTAAGATAACTCTCCAAAATTGATTTTGTCCTCTAACTCGTGACACTGAGAGATAAGCTAAATTCGACCACTCGATGCGATCATCCACTACCCAAACAATTGTGTCAGAGAAGGTTAACTCCTTGAGGTGAGTGTATGGTCATTCCGTGCCTAGCGTCCAGGGAAATTTGTCAACACGCAGTGCATATTCGACAACACTGATATCGACCAGAACAATCAAATTTAATACGAGTCTTTTTTTTTGATTTCCCCAGAATTTCAACGTCAATATTCTGTCTTCGTGAATCAACTGGTCAATAACACAACATCACAGGCAAAGTTGGAAATTATTATTTTTGTAATTGAAACAATTGCTAGTACAGTTTGTCTCTTAATATCTTTTTACTTGCCATTATCAAATCGTTTGGTCTCTACGCTTCCCAAAAATTATTTGTTTCTGGAATTATATTATGCGCTATTTTGCATTGGATTTTATCCGATTATAATCCCAATAACTCATTAAACGAAGTTAATTATGGATCATATGATTTGTATTAACTTATTTGCACAAATCTACACAATGCTTCAACCAGTCATGCGGAGACAAACCGATAAACGGTGGTTGTTGACCATGATCGCCACACCTTATCACAGCTGTATTTTTGAGTGATATCCAATCAAGAAAATTTGTTAATATATCCGATGACACTGTACAAATCTCATCCCAAGTGATGCTCTTTGGAGTATATATTCTCACCCATTTGATTATTGTGCAGTTAATTATATTCAACCCTAACATCCGCTGATTTAGAATAATCATGCAATATGTATTGTTTTATTCACCATGATCCGCAGCACAAATTGGTATAACGAGCCTCTGTTTCAATATACTTGCTATCGATATGCAATGAATCATCCGACTGCGTTGTCAGTAAATATATTTATCATCGATAGCAGGCTTATAGATACATAAGCTAGCATAGATGATCTTAGACGTATATTATGTGGAGATACGCCATCGATATAAATAACAAATGTACCAAAGATTTTTCCATCAGACTTGTAAGCATTATCTCGACTGACTTACTGACTGTTTGCTGTTACATCCGCGATTATAAAATCGTATTCAGTATCAACTAGAATGTAGTAATCACACATGTCTGCGCTTTATATTATATAATAGGCACACCGACAATCAACTATGTCAATATTTTAAAATCAATCGTATATCGTAATAACACTATTGGTGCCCAGTACTTTTCAGAGAAATGCCTACCAAACCCAGCATAACAAATCGTCGGAAGTCCTTGGGTGAATTTCAATGATACCACACAAGCGAATATGGTAAAATAAAAATCGGTTAGTATGACATTAATCGTAACTCGTATCGGTGGCGGGGTTTTATGACATCATTGCACGTTTCTATTTGATGATTGATATTTATCAACGATGTAATCAAGAGAACTACAAGGAAGGTTTGAAAACCGTTATAGATATATTTTATATTCGTTTCCGGTTACGGATTTTATTTTACGCTCGATTCATCATTGATATTCCCGATTTCATAACTTTCTTTTGATAATCCAACAACGATCTAGTCAATGGTTCCATCTGGTTTCTTTCTTTTGTTGCAAATGACAGTGAATTATTCGGCTGTTGACCCGCTAATGATTTTGACCGGATATTTGGCCAACTATAGTATTCTCATAATTCGGCATATGCGGTCTCGTTTGCTGGAATTGGGGTTGGAAATTTCATACTGAATTCAGGCTGTGATGCTTTTATTGAGATCATAATTGTCTTTGACGATGTTATGTTTGCGACCATATGTCGCAGTCGCTCCGTTGACGGTGCCATTGTTATTATTATTATGTTTTTTATATTTGTTGTCGCGGTATATATATGTTAATGTTAAGGTGAACTTGCTATCTGATATTGTAGATATTGTGTTGCCGTCGAGACTATATGATATCAAAGAAGATATTTCAGAATATGGAGCCGACGCGATATGCAATTTAATTTATTCGTATTTTTGAAATTATATAGCGTAACGGATTAGATATGTTTGAAGGTTTAATTTCATGGCATGATTGCATGTCTGTACTATAATCAGACTTCGATTCCGGTAATCGTTGTTTCCGCTGAAACACAAATTGTGATAACCACAGGTGCAATCATTGTTACCGCTGATAATAGTATACCTGTTCCAATAATAACAGTTATAACCGAGTACACGAGTATACCAACACGTGCAATACGCATGCGGTATTGTTTATCATCTACCTGATACACGTTAATGAGATTTGTTTAGTTTTGTTTGCAATTCGCGCACTTGATAAATCGATAGCGCAGGACATTCATTATACAATTAACTTAAATCAATTACAAATTCTGCATACCATGGGACTGACGCTGATGATAAATTACCACTGACAGGGGTTAAGGTCGATATCTCTGTAGATGATTTTTCTATTATTGCTCTTATAGTATCATTTCCCGTGGACATACTATATGATCCATGAAATTGTATTGGTATAATCAGGATTAATCTATATATGCCCTTCACATCTGCAGTAATATAATTGTTTTCCGTTGTATCGAGTATACTGTGTTGATATTTTGTTTTTGTGGTATTTTTATCCTATGTAGGTTTTCAGCGATAACAGGAAATTTGCCCTGTGTATGTTTAATTGTGTCAATAGTTGTTTTAATAGCAGAAAGTTTCATTGAGACTACTGGCAGTTTTTCACTGAAATTATAAACAGTTTCATTATTTTTCTAAAATTTCTACGGAAATTTTCAGATGAGTTTACGTAAACATCAAATGCAGACAGCAGCGTTGATAGTTTGTCGTTCATGACATCTAAATATTTCTTTGCCATAGCGTCGCTATCAGATGTTGGATTACAAAGGGTCGTTATTATTGTTAAGTTCATGTCGAGAGGGACTGTCGTTGTATCACCAGATCTTTCTAAGCGTGAGTGAATACTGTCTAACACAGTTGGAAAAAGAACACTTGATTTAATTTTACTTGTGGAACCAAACACTGTTATGGTGTTTTAGGTTACTCTATTAAATCTGACAATAATATAATTCAGTAAAATATTAC
Source organism: Unio delphinus (assembly GCA_029339505.1). Classification (NCBI taxonomy): domain Eukaryota; kingdom Metazoa; phylum Mollusca; class Bivalvia; order Unionida; family Unionidae; genus Unio; species Unio delphinus. The sequence continues at coordinate 4,607,950 of JAQISU010000136.1, forward strand.
TCTTTCTTAATTGCCTTTGTTTGTCTAGAATTATAACAATTTTGGATCCACCTATTCAAGATTTAACAGTTCGGATACCTCAACGTTGATGAGTTGTCTTGGTTGTTCGAGTAATAATATTCTACTGGTGGCGTTTTGTCTATGGAGAGACCTTCCCCATATATCTACCATTATATACTTAAGTTAATTTTTAATCGGTAAATGGCGAACGCTAACTTTTATACTCGTGCACGACTTTATAGGGTGGGTTAGTCCACGCTTATATAGCATCAATTAGATTAATTCCTTCTCGGCCTCATATTGGTGGTTTGGAAATGAACAGTGGAAATGCATATGAAAATAATCTACTCCGTTCTTACAACATTGCTACACGTGTTGCAAACCTTAATTTGAACGTACCACTAACTCCTTTTATAATATCAAAAAGTAGCACCTGCTATACCTTCATTTCATGCTGGATGTGGATCAGATGCAGTTTATTGTTGTGTCCGTAATTTGACATACTGAATATGTTCAGCGCTATTATTAATATCATTTGCAAACACTATTGATGGGCCTACTGATCTAGTGTAATCATCAAAATATCTCGCTAAAACCACTACATGATGTTCAATAGCTTGAATCTCCCTTACATAAAGCATATAACTAGCATTACTAAACAGGACCATAATTCCATTGTTGACATAACCATCTCCTGCATTATTTGCATATTTCCATCAGAAGTTGTTACATTTTCTCCTTCTACTTCAATAAATGCTTCAGCGGGTAGTACTTTTATTATGAGTTTCAAGTTCAATCCTCGATCGACTATTTGGTTATAAAGACGAAAAAGCTCATAATCGCGTACAGAATCATTACTCAGTACTGTTGCGTTCATATCAAATGCTGAATCAGGTAAAGATTTAAACATTTTTTTATATACATTTCTTGATCTAAATCGCAATCTCAATCGCTATTAAATTTGCGGTAATATTTCTTTGAAATTCGTTAGATCCTTGATTCATCAAGTCCGCTTGTTTTTTTTTATCCGCGGGTTGGTTTTTTATTTTACTGACATTCGCGGACATGATTTGCGTTGATGGTAACTGTACTGAGTGACGTTTTTGCCATATTAATCATGTGAATCCTTCCTTGATTGAAGTTAACGCCTTACTGGCAATATTACAAATAGTACCATGAGCTTCTTTAACCAATAACATTAATAGCATTCATAAACAATTGTTTTGCGATTGGTGCTTTATTGGGAGCCATCATTGCAAATAACCCTTGAATACCACAACTGAGACCATCTCCATACATCGTTCTGTAAATTTGTAATAGCGAGTTAACTACCCTGACCATAGCTAGTTTATTATAGTGATAGTGTATGATCATCTTATTTATTATCGTTATATCTAATCCTGGTGAGAATTAGTCCCGATATACGCCGATATCCATTTTTCCGCCTTGAAATAATCACTGACAGATTAATTATTTCCCATGATTTATTTTCAAATCGTGTTGCCGCTGTGAATATTTCTAATTGCGATATCTCGGAGGCAATATTTTTAGAACAACCAACAAGACCACTTTCCCGAGAAAAACCACTACCAGTTGCTCCTTCTTCCACGTTTTTCTTGAATGGCTTTAATGTTTGTCTTTCTACCTTTGATTTTTGACACTTTTTACTGGCCCTTTCAAATTCTGAAAATAATCTTTGTTCTGGTGAGAAAAATTGTTTTGTTCTCGTTGTTGCTGAAATGGAGCACGTTGTTGGTTAAGCGTTCTAGCAAAGGTTTTTTTATAACAAGTCTATTAAATTTATCATCATCATGTCTGATTTTTTCTTGTAATATTAAGGAAATATCCATTTAATACAATAATCATAATGTAATGCTTCATAACCTAATTTTAACATTTTAAATTTATTATACACGCCAAAGTAGTGTTTTTGCAGGTAACTCAGGTTCTTTAGTATTTTTTTATTTTCAGTAACTTCTTCGCGAAATGTTTGAATCAGATCAATATTTTCCTCATGTTACTTCAGGTTTAGGTTCACGATCGTCTTACATGTCAATGATTTCAGTATGAACTTTATCTATACCCTCAAGCATTTTTGATCTACAGGAGGATGTTGTGCTGCAGCTATTGTTTGCTTGTTTTGACAGTTTGCTCTAATACTGGAAGAAGACATTTTTTATCAATACAAGTTTTTCATTAGTTTCAGTACTGCGTTGAAATAAATGTTCTGTGCTACTAAATCACATTGAAATTCTTGTCGCTGCTGTATTTTTTATCTGACAGTATCACGGACGGGCATAAATTGCTTAAGCTCTGCTCATCACTCTCGAGCTAATCTAGTTGTTAATGATTATCCTACCATTATTATTATATCATATATTTTAATTCGTAGCAGCAGAGAGGGTGCTACAACAAGTATACGTATTGGTTGTTCAGATACCTTTGCTCTGATTTATGACACTATTGTTTTTGTTTTCTCGGTTTTGTAGGAGGCTTTAGTTTACTAAATAGACGCTTATAAAAGTTGTAGGGTTCAACCTTTTTACTACTTAGATATATGAGCGATTATATTATGCATTGACATATAAGCCATTGATAGAAATAGTTATACGATAAAAAATTAACACATTAAACATTGATAACAAATAGCTATAAGATAAAGCATTAACATATCAGTCATTATGTAATGCATTGACAAATAAGACATTATATAATGCATTAAACTATAAGTCATTGATAACAAATTGGCTATAAGATAAAGCATTAGCATATCAGCCATTATATAATGCATTCTCATAAAAGCAATTATATAATGTATTCACATAAAAGCCATTGATAACAAATTACCTATAAGATAAAGCATTAAAATATCAGCCATTATATAATGTATTGACATATAGCCATTGATAACAAAATAGCTATAAGATAATTCATTAACTGATTAACAATTATATAATGCATTCACATATAACAGTTATACAATGCATTGATATATAAGCCATTGAAAACAGTTTTCTTATACGATTAAACATTAACATTATATAATGCAGTGACATTTTAGCTATTCATAATAAATTAGCTTTAAGATAAAATATTAACAGATTAGCCATTATATAATGCATTGACATATAGGCCGTTATATAATGCATTGACATAAGCCATTATATGATGCATTGACATATAAGCCATTAATCAGTAACGTCGAAGCCATTGAAAACAAATTAGCTATAAGATAAAGTATTAACATATAAACCATTGATAACAAATTAGCTATGAGATAAAGCATGAACATAAAAGCCACTGATAACAAATTAGCTTTAAGATAAAGTGTCATCATATAAGCCATTGATTAGAAATTAACTATATGATTAAGATATCATCCAATGTATAATGCACATACATATCAGCTATTATATATCACATATACATATAAGCCATTATAAATGCAATCAAATATAAGCCACTGATAATTAATTATCAATAGGATAACTCCTTGACATTTTAGTAATTATATAATGCATTGTCATATGAGCCAGTTCATAATACATTGACATATAAGCCGTTACATAATGCATTGACATATAAAACATTATAAAATGTACTGACATATAAGCCATTTTAAAACGCATTGACATAAAAACCAATGATAATTTACATGTCATCCATTATATAATCATCTGACATAAAGGACATTTTATAATGCATTGACAGTTGTAATTTATTGTTAAATATTGTATTTATAGATTCGCTGTCTTATATTGAATTGATAACTCTGTCATATTTTGCATGAACATATTTTATATTATAGCATTCAGTTACAGAAATGATATCATCTGACATGTCAAAGTGTTATTGTCTGCTTGATTTAAATCCTAAGTTGGACTTACCTCTTTAAATATTGATTAGTGTGCGCTATCCCTTTACCATTTTTAATAATGATGTGAGCCCAAAACGTATTGCTGTAGTTAAAGTCAAGCAAGTCGTGTAAGCATTCCCCATGGACGTTTTCCGTAATAGGTGTCATATTTTATATTTTTATTCTATATATCTTAGCAGCAGAGGGGGGAAATCCGACAAACGTTTTAGGCGTCGACGAGGTTTCCTTCTCGTTAATATTTAATAGAACGGTCTATTTGACAAATTGAGGCTTCCTAGTAAATATTTAATAGAAAGGTCTATTTGGTTCCACGTAAGAGTCTTTTTGGCAAAAAAATAGACACCATTGTCGTCCCACCCACCCCCCACCCCCAGAATTTATACCGACTGGTTGGTGGACTAAATAAACAACACAAACACAATATGTGAAAGACAATGAAAATTTATGAAATAAATTATTAATGAAAAATAATGATGTAACAACACAATAACTCATGCATTCAACCCACAATCATACTAAACGACCATTCACAATTCAAAAATAAATTAAATAATAATACAAAATAAACACAGATCCATGGATTCTCCTGGACTACACAAATTTTTCAAACAAAAATGGAGACTTTACAAAAGTTGCATTAACGCAAGTATAAATTACGATAACAAATACAAACATCAAACTATACTATCGCACGTATGGATTGCGACAGCAAGTACAAACATCTACATATATTTTATCGAGTTGCTAACTGTTATTGAAATTTATGTAATCTCTTGAAATACTACTGTGATTCGATGTAACTATGTGTAAATAAAACATTGTAATCAATTGTAACTACAATTGCAACACACACACATGTGTTTCGACCTTGTACAACCGTACGATTCACCAACTGTTGAATCGCCGCCCAGCTTCTCCGAATACCTAGGGTTGACTCAATACTTTTGTCGGTCACTTGCCCTTCACGGATCCACCACAGTTATACGTACAGATAGCATACAGCATCTACTAGAACCCCTTTTTCCAAAACTTAGATACTACACCTCTAGACAGCTCCGACACTCGGACATTTAGACCTCTAGTTTTCCGGATATTTTCACATCTCGACAGACATAGACGGACAGACAATCCGACAGACAGACAGTCAGATACCTCAATTTGATTGCACAATTAAACAGCATAATCACGGCACAATCAATGACATTCAGCTACAATTCAGCTACATTCAGACACGTTCAGAGACGTTCAGCTACAATCCAGAGACGTTCCGCTACAAATCAGAGACGTTCCGCTACAAATCAGAGACGTTACGCTACAATCAGAGACGTTCCGCTACAAATCAGAGACGTTCCGCTACAAATCAGCTACAATAAATAAACCAAACTAATAATAGTTGTTTCTAAAACAATCTAAAACTTAGATTACGCTATTGCATTTAAAGTCTAATAGTGACTAGTAATTCAAAATATTCCACGTTTTAAATCTGCATTGTAATAAAGGCATCATCACATGAAATGTAAAACTGAATAAAATTCACAATAAAAATAAATATGAATTTAACACTAACCCCTTTGGCTGGAGAAAGAATGACGAGCTATCTCTCTTGTGATAAGATACTTTTGGACTCGTCATCTTATCAGAATTATTCCGCATTATATATCTTCAAATAGGTGAACAGAATTCACGGCAAAATTCCCGTGCACCCCGTGATTCTAATGTTCCTAACTTCAAGTGATTCGAAGTCAGGCACATGCAAATCGTTACACGTCGCTTACCTTGAAAAAAAACACTTATTCACCCCAGGTAACGCATGTACAACGAAAAAATAGAAATGGTGAAATTAGTTTGTAATTCAAGAAGAAATAAAATTAATTTTCGCCTAATTCTCTGACACACCCCCCCCCCCCTGCTGCTATGGGTTAACAATTATATTACGATGAAAATCGCTATGATGGAAATCACTACGATTTCACAGACTAATTTGTAAAACCTCACCTCGTAAATTAATTAGATTAGTGGACTGGTCAGTGAGCTTAAAGTTAATTCTCGTTAGCAAAATTATTATGATATTGCATATAAACTGGATTAGATGGGTCTTGAATAATTAGAAATCCTGGAGGAGCTGTAGGTGCAAATGAATATAGAATATATCCCTGCTGAGCTTGATTCGATCGCTCGAGATTTATTTGATACCTTAATTCGATAACATCACATACTAAATTCAAGGCTATCACCGAGGATATATTCACATTTTGAGGAGCTATATGCCTGCCGCCTCCGTCTATGTCATTATTATATTTAAGGATGGTTGTTTGTGATGGTTGCAATTTCTTCCACGCGGCGAGTATTTGGAGGAAGTACTCATCGAGGAGATCATTGGTTGATTTTTTTAGTTTTGGAACATTATAATCAGGTAACTTAAATGTCGAAATATCTTCTACGCGTATATTGTGTGTTTTTGCAAATTCTATCCTCTCAGAACCTTCCTTGGCATCTAATACTCCTTGAATAAGTCGTAAACTACATAATTATATATCGTGTATAATTTGATTTAATATTTCCGTGTATTTGATAATTGAAGTTGTCGACGATAAATCAACAATATGTTCTTGAAAACTCTGTCGAATCTATCTAAATAATTATTGTGTTCCTGTTTAAAAGTATTAAAAATTCTCGAGATTTCATGTGGAGGAAGTTGGAGCCAACCACTATCCCGATGTCCAATGGTCCATTTTTCGTTATAATAATAAACAGGCTCTGTTAAAAGTTTCGTATAAAATCCGCTGATTGTTCTAGTGTTAAATTCATGATATAATTTATTGTCTGTGATATAATCAGATTTTTGTGGTTCAGGTGGTATATTAACTTGTCGAGGTGGTATTTCAGTCCATCCTAGTACGGTTCTTATAGAACTCTGACAGATATCTACGAGATAATTGGGCGAGTTTACCTCAATTGCAGATGATAACGTCGGCTCGTGGTCTGTTATAGAGAATTTTAATTCTGTTCCGGTAATTGATTTTATTCTGCGTTGTAATTCAGCATTGATTTGATCGATTTGATATGACCCAGATGGCAGCGAAACAATTCCAGTCTGGTGTCCCTTCTTCACGATTCTTATTCGCGAACACTAAAGAATTATTCGGTTGTTGACCGCCAAATGCTACCGATATAATACTAGACCAACTATGGTATACTCGTAGTTTTGCTAGCGCTATCTCGTTCACGGTAATCGGAATAGGGAAATTCATACTGAAGTCAGGATTGGTTGATGTTATTGAGATCATGCTGGTTTGCACTGGGTTTGTATTCTCCACTATTCCTTGAAGTAGTTCCTGCGGTGTTGTCATTTTTATCATATTCATGTTGTATTTCTAATTTTAATATCGCGGAATCATAAATACTTACCATCGCTGAGAACTCACTATCTGATAAAAATATATCATCGAGCGACGACGATATCATCGAAGATAATTTCGAGTACGCGGTTGATACATGAAATTTAATTATGTGGTCGTGCAGTTTGCGTTGGCTGCATGATGATATTTTTTTTGTTATTATCGAAATTATTCCGGCGATTGTTGATGCCGCTGATATACAAACTGGTACAGCTGTCGGAGCAATCATTGTAACCGAGGATAGTATTATACCAGCTCCGGCGATTACACCACTCACAGAGTACACGGTAACATCAACTGCGGTGATTCTTCGTTGGTATTTTTGTATTTTTGTTTGATACTCCTCAGTGAGAGTTTTGATTTTAGTCTGAAACTAGTTTGATCATATCGATTTTGAGATACCGAAGGTACCTTTGATGACGACAATTATTTCCAAAATCAGTTTACGATTTCAATTTAGTTGTTTACTCATATCCGCTACAAATTCCACATACCATGTTACTGAAACCCTAACCAAATTTTTAACAGTGGATGCTATCGTGAATTTTTCCTTACCTATTAGTGTTGATATCGTATTATTGACCCCAGATGAACTCGACGATGATATATTAAATTGAGTCGGTGTTACTAGTGTTAATCGATACATACCTTTGACGGTTGCAGTGATACTTAGTATATTGTCTGTAGGAGTCCACGCAAATGATCCGTGTTGGATCGTGTATACTACGTTGTTGGTTTTCTATTGAGGAATTTTTGTTTTCTCAATGATTGTTATGAGCCTCGGAAAATCATCTTTGATTGCTTCGATACATTTTTTCGTCTCATCCTTGTGAACTGGGGCGTCCGTATCAAACGCAGGATCAGGTGACCGTTTGAACATTTTATTCTATATTCATTTGATCTAAATCATCGTCGTCGACCTCGTCGTAGTTTTTTTAACCCACGTCCCGCTATCATATTTGCGATGTTGCTTTAGTCGTTGGTGTATGACGGAGTCACCAGTGACGCTAGTTTCTGATCTACTGCGCTATTTATAATTTTACTAACACTCACAGGCATATCCGCTGTAGATGGCGGTGGTCCCAATTGTGGTTTCCTTCGCCTAACTAGCGGCTGAAAACGCTTTTCCGGCAGCATCTCCAACAGCGCTAATACCCTTATCGGGAAAAACATCAATGGCATTCGTTGATAATTGTTCTGCTAGCGGCGCTACTTTTGGAGCCATTCTTGCAAATAACCCTGCAATTGTATCACCGAGACCATCACCATAGTACGCGTTATAAACTGGAAACCGCGAGTTTACTACATAGACGCCGGTTGGTTTGTCATAGTTGTAGTGTATGATCATCTTATTTAAATGAGATTTATCTAATGTGATGACTTAGTTACTGTGATAACCATCTGTAGGATTTTAAACAAACTCATCAATGAAATCTCGATATAGACCAATATACATAACACCGCCTTGAAATAACCGCTTGCAGATATCAGCTGCTTCATTAATTATTTCCGGTGAGCTATTTCCAGCTCGTTTCCCTCCGATGAGAACTTCTAATCGTGCTACATCACCAAGAACATTACCAGGACAACTAACTAGACCACTGCCTGAAATTCCACTCCCAGAAAATCCCTCCCCGCTACTATAACCAGTTGCTGCATCCAGTTTTTCTAAATATGTTTATTGTAAATAATTAAAATCATCATTATCATCATCATCATATCGATCATGTGGTATATTCTATGGTCTAAGCGAAGCTTTGGGTGGTAGTTGTTGTTGAGGTTCTTTTTGTTTTCTAGATGAAAAAGATATTTTCTTCGAAGGTTGCTGTCGCTTTCTTTGCAATTGTTGCGGTTTTTGTTGTTGTTTTAGTTCTATATATTGATTATTCACTGTACCCACCGCATTGATATATCCTATGTATGATGTATTATCATTATCAATTTGACTTGTTTTAGTTTTGATTTTGTAGAATACATCAGCCCAATGTTTTATACTTTGAATATACTTATCATGATCTGGTTTCAACATTTTTTTTCTGTTTTCATAAGTCGCAACAACAAGCGCAGGAATTCCTGCTGGATCAGTCTTATCAATTGCTGCTAACCCTTCCTCGTTAAATCTCGCGCGTAAATTATCTACTGTTCGTTTTTATTTAGATGGTTCACTAACATCAATATCACCGTGGAGTTTTTGTACAGCTTATTTTGTTTGTTCAGTTTCCGCTGTTTTTTTTTCAAGTTCACCAATAAGAGGTTTTTCTTTTCTTTTTTCCCCCGTATCTGGGATATCACCCAATATAGCACGCTCAGCAGCTGATATTACCCCCTTCGTTGCTGTGGTTATTGGTTTAAGCAACTCTTCAGATCCCGCAGCAAAATCCGTTTGTAAACTCTGTCTAGCTTGTAGTTTATTTCTGACAGAGTCGCGGATTGGTATAAATCTCGTAATTGCATCTAATCTTTCACGAGCCAATCTAATTGTTAAAGCTTCGTTGACCATTATTGAAACATTAAAGCAGTTTCCAATTAATGTACGATGCAGTGATTTTGTCATAAGATAGACAAGTAACAAACAAAACACGCACTAAAATATTTTTCAGTTAATTTAATTCCTTCTAACGCGCTATACTGTCAAATCGTTAGTTGTATCCAGCGTTTTTTTCATTTTCTTGAATTAACGTTCGTTTATTTTTAATCTTCGAATTAATCTCCATTTTCACTTCATAATCCCGGCCCAATTCTCTTCGTATTCCTTCCGAAATAGTAAATAACGGGACAAACACACTTACGTCACTACAGAATGCAAGAGAGTCCCGAATAGAATTCTGGATATTATTTTATCAGCGCATACTTCTTTGGCAGCAGATATTTGTTAGTAATAATACCGTATTCTATATCTTGAAAGTCGGACATAATTTGGTCAGGGTTTATATTATCAGCCAATTTAATCTCTTAACTTTTCAATTTTGAAATTTCAGTTATAATCTTATTCATATTTTTAGAATTCATATATAATAATACATATTTCTAATGCAAAAAAAACAAAAACATTGGAGTCAATTTTGAAGGGTTACATCACAGCAATTCTTGGAATTCATATCGCAGCAGTTCTTGGGATTCATATCACATCAGTTCTTGGAATTTATATCATAACAGTTCTCAGAATTCATATCATAGCAGTTCTTGGAATTCATATCATAGCAGTTCTTGGAATTCGTATCATAACAGTTCTTGGAATTCATATCACAGCAGTTATTGTAATTCATATCATATCAGTTATTGTAATTTATATCATAACAGATCTTGGAATTCATATCATAGCAGTTCTTGGAATTCTTATCATAGCAGTTCTTGAAATTGATCTCATAACAGTTCTTGGAATTCATATCATAACAGTTCTTGAAATTCATATCACATCAGATCTTGGAATTCATATCATAACATTTCTTGGAATTCATATAACAGCAGTTCTTGGAATTCATATCATAAATTTTCTTGGAATTAATATAACAATTCTTGGAATTACTGAAGGATAATAACATAGCAGTTCTTGGAATTCATATAACAGTTCTTGGAATTCATATCATAACAGTTCTTGGAATTCATATCACATCCGTTCTTGCAATTCATATCATAACAGCTCATGGAATTTATATAACATCAGTTCGTGGAATTTATATAACATCAGTTCTTGGAATTCATATCATAACAGTTCTTGGAATTTATATGATAACAGTTCTTGGAATTCATATAACAGTAGTTCTTATGAATTTATATCATTAACGTTCTTGGATTTTATATCTTAACAATTCTTGGAATTTATATCATAACAGTTCTTGGAATTTATATAACAGTAGTTCTTGGAAATCATATAACAGTAGTTCTTCGAATTCATATAAGAGTAGGTCTTGGAATTTATGTCATAACAGTTCTTGGAATTTACATCATAACAATTCTTGGAATTTATATAACATCAGTTCTTGGAATTCATATCATAGCAGTTCTTGGAATTTATATAACATCTGTTCTTGTAATTCATATCATAGCAGTTCTGAATCAATGACGAACAGGTGTGATGACGTCAATGGATCGATCACAAAGCCACGAACGAATTATACATCTGTGTATGAAACAAAACCGAATACTTGAAAAAAAAATACAATTATTTGTACAACAATACACATTTTATTAGCTTTCTTACACAATATATTATATTTCCACTGAGAAAAAATCGGAAAAACCCATTGAAATATATAACTCTTTCATAAGCCGTAAATATACTTAAACGAGTTATCTCCCTTGGTGTTATATAAAACATGATTAGACATAAACGAACTGTATTTTTTGTCCAGTCCCTTTTGAAATAGCCGTCTTCGTAATTCCCTCTGCAACAAATCGTACTGATGATAAACATATATCAAAATATTTACCGGCTTCGAACATAGATTGGAATATTTTTTTATTCGTTAGTTATTGTATTAAAATATTTGACGGGTCTTTTCCCAATTGATTTACAAGTACCAGTTCCTCCTCGTTTTAAATTCTCACTCTGTGTAACAACTTCTAAATTATCCAATTTGTTTTTAGATGATTGGAATCAATGTGATCAATAACAAGACCATCCTTGATCAATCCGTTATGACATTCATACACGAAATGATGACAGTAATAATTCTTCTTTCCAACACTAAACATCAAATACCCAATATTATTCGCAAAACCGACTGGCTTCTTCAGTCTGAGGATTCTGATAATCCCATTCAGGGACGCTTCATAGTTTGGAATCAGGGGGTGTGGTCGGAAATCTATGTCCATTTATATACTATACTATTGTTTGTCTTATTCATTATTTACTTGAATGATAACACTACTTGGAAATCAATCGATGTATTCTTGGGGTGTTCTTATAACTCTGTCGTTGACGCTGTTAGAAGTAGAGTCATTGATGGAGTTCTTAATTCTCATAATAACGCTTCAACTCTCTGTATCTCTTACCACCACAACTGATACACAATTGGGATATTCCTCTCCCCCTACCCCACACCTTATACATGGAATTGGACTGAGACTTACGCGTCAAACGCTTTGCATATGATACCCACAGAACTCCTTTCTGCATGATTTGTTACACGGGGTTACTGATCGAATCATAAGCCATTTGCAATGATTGATTATAAGATATGCTCTATTTAAATACTTGTTTTAATTATAGAGTTCATAAGAGTTTGAGAGATTATCGAAAATTACACATTCGAAAAATGCTAAATTCAATCTCGATAGAGTCTCTGATACACAAAAGGGTAAAACTCATGATAGATCCATGATAAGTAAAATTCGTGATTATTTTAATGAATTCAAGCGTGATGGAGCATGTCATTGTTGGTCTACATTTCGATTTGATGGTGAAGTTGATGCTACCAGGAACGATAAAAACGCAGCAATGATAATTTCACATCTTACGCGGAAAAGGTATTTTTTTAGAATAAAATTCATTATCCGTTCAGACAAGGGAGATTGGATTATCAGGGAAAAATTTGAACCCATCTTGAAGGAGTTCTGAATGGAATTGATAAACAGTATTACGAGAGATCTTATCCTGTAACAGCAGTTGTTTATGGGATATATCCGTTAAATGATAAACCGAGTATTGAAAAACTAAAACCCATGAAACTATCAAAGATAAATTGTGTGGCAGAACGAATAATAGAACACTTCACAAATGCGCTGGGTGGAAACAAATTGACTGATCTCAGACGTACAAATATAAACGAGTGGGAGTAAACAGTGAAACAGCAAGGGGCAACAATTCAAGATATAACTAGATTATAAACATCATTAATATTCCCAATATCGGAAATGACAATAACCGGTGAAGTATTATACGAATCAAAATATAAATCAAATGGAGCTCCAGTCAACAGTATTGATCATAACGAACACGCATGGACATCTGCAGTAACAATATTCCCGCAAAATAGAACAATAAAGTATATACCCACGGAATTCTCTCCAGAATTCTCTGAGAAAAGAAATTATTCGATTTCATTTACCAGTTGAGTAAAAACGATCTCATGTTAGTGTGGTTACTTCACAGCGCTCAAAACCCGGAGGGTAGATTCGATCAGTTTCTGAGACCCAATGGAGAATTATACCGTACCGAAGCCCTCCATGACAAGATGAAAAAACTAGTTAGTAGTTACTCGAAGAGTTTCGACGACGAACAATTACTAGCAAACTGTTTTACAATTCCGTCGGTTGCAGATCATTTTGCGAGGAAGAAAAACATGGAAACCAACGTGAGGTGAGTTTCTCACATACATCAAATCAAGTTCTATAGAATTTAACCACGGCGGATTATGAAATACAAACTACGACCGTGAAAGTATTATTTCAGTTGATACAGTCGCGTGTTATCCGGCAGGTCTTCTCGGGTTCGAAGAATGCGCTGAATACTTTCAACGATTTGGACATCCAACACAAGAGATGGCCCGTTTTGCTATTAATGGAACACTGCCCGATTTTGATTTAACCGGATTTGCTCGTGTGGTATCATTTGAATTGGCTACAGGACTTCATCCGTGCTGTTATGTTTGGCTTGGTAGACATATATCTAAAAAACACTGGATGTCAATAGTGATGTTACGATATATGATTGATTTTAGGATGTTGATATCGCTAATTGTCAGTGAAGCGATTATATCCTATCGAGCTCAGACTGAAGTCTGGTTACCACAACCCAATCTAGATAGTATAATCAGCGAGCAATGAAAAGAGTTTCCCGAGCTTGACGAAGAAAACATCATGAATTGGTCCAAACTTTTTTTTGAAATCAGAAATATACACGCAAAGGATCTTGTTAGAAGAATAATTGGTAAATTTACTCAAGGTGGAAAATACGACAATAAATTGATTAATTTGATATAGACGCGAAACACAGGGAAGAAGTGACCAAATTCACTAATTCTGACGAGAGCTGGGGATCATGGAGAATTAAGCGGGAAATACTGCGTGACTATTCCAAATTAGCAGATGTTACGATTGAAGATAAATGTTTGAAAAATAATCAGATATCAGAACTATCTAATGCACCACTGATATCTGATCCAATATGGAGATATAAAACCAGCTACCTAAACGGAAAGACGACTCGTGCGATTGAATTATTTCGTCGGAAATCAAACATGATTATGCTAACACCAACATACTGACTCACCAAAGAGATGAAACAACGAGGAATTAATGCCTTCACTTATCACAGTATATTTCGATGGAAAGGCGATGAATGGGCTCTTGAACGAATCGGTGAGAAATTTATTCCTGAAGTTATTATTTAGGATGAGATATGCACAGTGTCATTAGATGTATTACAAAAAATTCTCGATTGGTTATTGTTAGCGAATACAAAAGTAATAATGTGCGTCTATCATGGCCAACCACCACCATTTGTCGGTTTATCGACACATGATTGACTAAAGAATTGTATAAACTATTATGAAGAAGTTAATACTTATCAAAGAGCACTTGATGAAGAATTACGCGAGTTCAAAATACTAATCAGATTTCAACCGTATAGAATCCAATGTGAGATAGCGCGTGAAATAATTTCAGAAACACCATTCAAAGATTTTTGGCAAGCGTGGATACCAAACGATTTGATAATCGCGAGTAGAAAGATAGTCACAGACACACTTCAGATGAAGTTATTTGAATTGCATAAAGAAAAATTTGCAACACTTCCAGTACCGTTGTGTTATAGGCCTTCGCATTCGCGAAAACAGAATATTGAAGTTGATATTCCAGGACAGCGAGAAACGCAGAATTTAGTGTTAAATGATATTGTGTTGGTTGATATCAGCGTCGTCAAAGATGCATTACGCGCTGATAAATCCCCATGGATGCTAGGTTACGCAGCGACAATACATTCTTCACAGGGATTGACCATATCAGATACGATTGTTTGGACGGTGGATAATCACATCGAGTGGTCAAATGTAGCTTATATCGCAGTATATCCAGAGTACGAAGAATAAATCAACTTCGAAGAGTTGTTTTAGATGATAATGACACTGCAATAAGTGATATTGTCGGCGATGATATCATCAGAAAAAAACTTTCTGGTTATAAACAACAGAATAAAAAAATAGCAGAGAATTTGCTGCTGCATTAATAATTACACTGAAACAACAACAGAATAATCACTGCGCTAGTTGCAATTGTATAATTCGTTGGTATAATTCGGATAAAGATCCTCGACAATTTACCGTAGAAAAAAAATATAAGTATTGGTCATACTAGAGATAATGTAATGCTGACTTGTCTTGAGTGCAACAGACGAAGAGGTGCTAGTTAAGACCACGCGGCGGTAATTGAGTATCCTCGGATATCACTTCTAGTTTTTTTACGAGTAAATCCTCGCTGAGGATTTTACACGTAAATCCAGTCTATAGATTGTTGGTCTACCCGTAGATCATGTTATACAAGATATTTTATGTGCAGTAACATTCCATATAGGATCAGTTGCTCTTTTTTCACTACCTTCGAGTTCTCCGGCTTCATATAAGAACCTAACAGTGACATTGCAGAGTATTTGTTGTTTTGAAAAATCGTTTTGTGGTTTTACGAGTATATAGTTATTTTTAATAGCGTTATTAGGTTTCATGTTAATCTTTCAAGTAACCTCTTTATTTAGCGCGGTAATTACGCCTGGCAATATCTTGACCCGTACACGGGATCATTTATCCTGAATAAATTCCTTAGCACATTTATATCCGATTAACCGCTCAGCAAGTGTACGATTAAATCATTCAACAAACGCCTGATCGCGATGTAGTGAAGTATGCCCTCGTCGTAACGCGGTATTATGATTCTTCATTATTGATAAAACCACACCCTGAAATTCCTTGCCTGGATCAACTTGTAATAGATTTGGCCAACGCAGAGGACCCCTTCGATAAATCCTTTAAAATGCAGAAGCCACTTCAGGTGATGATTTTGTCTTTAGCTGTTCTGCTTGTTTGTATCGACTCGCAACATCAACTACAGTTAGCGCATACTTGTAAACATCATCATGCGGCATAAATAATATATCTGCCTGATGAACCTCATTAGGACCGGTCACATCAAAATGCGAGTAATTAATTCGTTTAGACGATGGTAGATAAATTTGCCATATATATATATATATATATATATATATATATATATATATATATATATATATATATATATATATATATATATATATATATCGTTTAGTTTTGTATTCTCGTATAAAAATAAACAAGATGGTACTCTCGATTGGCAGACAATATATATTCCTAGGGGTAGCTAACAGATCGAGGATATCAATGATGAAATTCAACGTAGAATAAAGTCAATTGCCGGAATAGAGTCTATCATCGAGATAACCGTTCACAACCCATCGCTATCTACCTCCATCAATATAATGTTGCCTGAATACGACTTAGATTTATATAAAAGCTCTGTAAGAACCATATTAGGATGGCCTGATATATCACCGTACGAAAAAGAACTAGTTGAAATCATCCATCCGTCACAATAAAAACAACCCGCGAATAATCTTCCTTCCCAACGATCTGATTTTAACACCGATAAAACATCACCGTTTCCTTAATTTACCGATTATCCTAATACTAATTACCGCTCATAAAATAATTAACACATCGGCTGGATTTATTTGGGGTGAACGTGTGTGACAAACAGACCCCAAAAAAACATTGACTCGGCATTTTTATAATGCATATAGAACAGGGTTTGGCTGTGATCCTAAAACAGGAAATGATCCTATGTATGTCTGTGTTTATTTTGATAAAATTACAAACGAATATAAAAAACGGTTGCTACAAACACGGAAAATTTTCAGGAATATCTCCTCGATATAACAGTTCCGCATGATAAAATCATTAAGTGTTTTGAGATAGTATATGCTCTTGTATATGATATGGAATCTCTCATAGGAGATTTATTGATATTACAAGTAAAAACAACTTATGGGTTATGAATGAAGGTGCCAGAGAAAGATTTATTACCGCGTATTCGTTAACAGAAGATACACTACTCGTTTATAAATATCCTGGGTATACTGTAACTGAGATGAAAAAATAATTCAATAATCTCATCGACGACTTTTTTCCAGAGGTTCAAGCCTCGTGGAGTAAATTATCCGAGGATGATACTTCTCCCGTCGCAGAATATATTGATATAATAAATACCATGCGGAAAAAAGACAAGATGTTCTTCGATGGAACGACGCCGACTATAACACATTCAGACATGTCTCACCGCGGAACGTAGACATAACCTCGGTTAACGTGATAAATTTGATATGCGATATCGTCAAAGGAAGTTTTCACGTGAATACGACTGTCAAATCGAGCCGCTCAGGGATATATCCTATACACATATCGCATTAATAACACAATGACAAACAATACAACAACACGAACAAATTATAAATAAAAATAATGAAATCAAACAACAACTAAGCAACATTCAAAGAATTTCCACCGATGTAAATCCAAATAATTTTAACGAGGAATTACAGTGATTTTTTTGCAAAAATGGTTTATTCGCGGAAAAAAATGGCGTTAGCGTTAATTGGTCCTGATGCGAAATCTAAAGGACTTTTTTTATCGCAAATGCTGTATTTCGAATACAATAACATCTTTTCAAATTAGCCAGTGAGATCCGTCTTTCGACGCTCTTCGCCAAATTTTTCCTTGATGTCATTTTCAATCTTTTTCATTAGTTTGCAAACAGGTACAAAACATTTTAGTTGTTCACGATTCTGATAAATAACTTTATCGCGTGTTTTCATTATCAATTGTATGATTATGTATTCGTTTATATGGAATGGTATCCCCTTCACTGGTAAATGTTTTGTTGGTACCGACCAGATCTTTTACTCGGTCAAGTTCAACAAGCAACATTGCGATAATTTCATTGTTTATATATATATATATATATATATATATATATATATATATATATATATATATATATATATATATATATATATATATATATATATATATATATATATATATATCATATATTATCATCTATTTTTAATCGACCAATCGTTTTATTTAGTCGTCGGTTCCTAACAATTCCGCATCTGGATGCTTCGTAATTGGTTTAGATCGGATGAGAAATGAATTCAATGTGGTCTATATATTTCCTAAGTAAATTAATTATATAACTGTATCTTCTGATAATACCCAGCAATATAGCCTATCTATACGTTGATGATGTTATATTTCCGAGAATAGTATCTAGCCAATTCCCTGAATCTTTTTACACCGCAACCACGATACAATCTAATCCTTCCTCGTAATCCAAATCCACACTTGATGCATTTCACGAGACAAAGAGAACCGTTCTTCATATGTTGATTTTGAGACGCACAGTATTCTTTAATGCATATTCGTCCATACAAACCATTATTGACCTTTTATATCCATTTATAATTCCTGTGTGCCATTGCTATATTATGCATATAACAATTAAAATTTTAATTGAAGACATAATTTGCTTTATTTACAAACATTATACAAAAGTTATATAAAATTATACAAAAAATTATAAGAAAGATCAACTTGAAATGTCATGGAAGGTATTTGAGCATCGTGAACGGGTAATGACCTCAACGAATTTAGCATCGATGATAAACAGATTTTCTAACATCGCGGTAAGAGTGGCCACCGATTCATTCTACTTCAATGTAAAATACTAGGAAGATGTTAAAATTATACTACACGTTACGGTGATTGGGTAACATGGAGAATAATGGAAGATATGTTACATTTGTACTGTGGAAAATTTGATACTGATATTGAATTTATGTTATCGTTAAAACAAGAACAAGATAAACATTGTGCAAGTTGTAATTGTATCATGACGTGTTCAGAAAAATCTCCCAAACAATTTATCTCAGATAGAGAAGATAATAGTCGCGGTCATGGCGTACGACTGGATAACATCGACCTGTCTTGAATGTATACGACATCATTCCATTAAATATGATTATTTGGTGGTTATTGAGTATCATCTGGGATAACTTGTCATTGTTCACGGGTAAAACTTCGTTGTGGTCCAGTTGGATTAAGTTTGTAACGTGCTGGTATGTTATTAGATGTTATTGTGGAAGATATTGTATGCGCTGGAATGATCCATATCGGATCAGTTGATCTTCTTTTGCCACCTTCAAGTTTACTGGGATCGTATAAATACCTCACGGTGACATTGCTATGTAAAATATGTGATTGGAAATCCTTTTTTTTTGAAATTTTTTGTTATATCTTTTTTCTTATCGTGATTGCTGATTTAATATTTAACGTCCTGGTGACTTCATTGTTGATCGCTGCAACCACTTCTGGTAACCGTTTGACCCATTCGCGAGATCGTTTATTAACCAAGAGGATACTTTTTCTTGGAAATATTTATCAGAAATATAATTCAACGTGTGGATCAATGTTACATCCGCGAGATGCTGTTGTTGAAGATCTTTACTTCGATATGCGATATCATGAACACGACAGGCTTCATCGAAGGCATTTATCGGATACTCGCCTGATCGTGGGTTATTTTGGTTATCAACTCTGGTATCTAATCGTATTCCCGGACCACAATAACTATACCCAAGAAGGTGTTTTTCTCATGAATGCTTCCCCCATTGCACTCCTGGGAGTTTTGATAACTTAGCCGCGATTAACCTCCTTTTTTAAAAACAAATCTAATTTTTTTAATACCACACCGTGCACATTTGCCAGTGATACCTGTTCAGCTATTTGCTGTCGTGATAGAAACCGGATTAATTGTTGATGTGTTGGCTCTAAATTTCACACAATATATTAAGTTAAATTTAATGGAAGTTACTGATTTTTCAGTGTTGAAGCGACGAGTAAGTATCAAGCGTCATCGCATGCTTCCTAACTCAGTCAGGAGGATAATTATCGGACCGTCGCGGAGCGGTATAACACAGCTGCTACTGAACTTGATTATGAAATGGATGAAATTGGAAAAATTGTATTTAGTTGCACTGAGTAGATGATCAACGTTGTTATCAGGATTTAAACGAGAGTTTCTCGGAGATCACCGGGTAAAGCATCATTGAGTTAATCACAGATATTGATGATGCACCATCCGTGGAAGACATTAACAGAGACATGAACAACCTGGTCGTATACGATGATGTAATGCTAGATAAACAAAAAATCCAGCGAGGGTATTTTCCAGAGGCAGATACAAAAACACCGACGTGATATATATCACTCAACGATACACAATAGTACCGAAAGTGATAATTGCAACATATTAATGGTATCTAACGGAGTTGATACTCATACCCTGATAAATATCTGGCAAACCTGGTACTCCGATTACGACTATAATAAATTTAAATATGTCATTAGTGGTGCTAAGACAAACCCACAAGGATTTGCAACGATATATATATATATATATATATATATATATATATATATATATATATATATATATATATATATATATATATATATATATATATATATATATATCTGACATTGGAACACGATATCGGATAAAAAAGATGGATAATTGTTCGCAGCCCTGGCTCTGAATGAAAAACCTTTAAAGTGACCACAATTGTGTAGCTGTTATTTTGCTAAAACGAGGGATGCATTGACATAATTACAAGGTACAGTTGTTTTAACAAAATAAAGGTCGTTCAAATTTTGTAGGGTTCACCCTGCCATCTGCTCTGTGACAAATTGTTATGGTAAAGCTTTAATTGAGTAACGACGATTCCAAAACTTATGGAGAAATATTTCCATTTGCGAAGACTATAGACTCTTTCCAATGTTTCACAATCATTCATTATCGTTAATACGCGTGTATGCTTGGTCAATTTCTATTGAGCTAATTTAGGCTTTCAATTCACGTTTGTTATATTGTGTCTCTTGTAGGCAAAATTACTTTTTTGTAGTTGCAATTAGGATAGATTCGAAATAAAGATGAAGATTAAGGAGTTATATTCAAATTTGCGTTTACGTGGGATGGACAGACAATAAGAAAATATGTAATGTCTATCGCTAGCATTACCAACAAAAGACACAATGATGCTAAGTAATTTCAGTTTTAAATATTTTTTTAACAATAGCAACAATTAATGATAATACATTAATATTACATTTTAATATCAACTTCGTCATCATTATCATCATGATCATAATCATCATCATCATCATCATCATCATCATCATCATCGTCATCATCGTCATCAGTCTCTTGACCTAGTGTAGTCGTTGAGGCAATGTGATGCTGAACATCTGACCAGTTTCCTCCACTTGCCTCTATCATGTGGCAATATCCGTGTCTCTGAAAATCTATTTCTGGTCCATTCTGTGATGTTGCAACTCCACTTATTTCTCTCTCTACCTGTCCTACTGCCACCTTGGACACTGAGCTGCAATACTGTTCTGGATAGACTGTTGGCTCTAGTGACATGTCCATACCATTGTAGCGTTCTCATTTTGACAGTGGTGATGAAGTCTTCATAATGGCCTACTTTACGCCTGATGGTGTTACGCACTTCATCATTTGCAATGTGGTTAATGTAAGAGGAAGGATCAATAGCATCTAATTGCAAGTGCCTGGATTCTTGGTTGTAATTCTGCTGTCAAGGTCCAGGCCTCACAAGCATATAGAAAGATTGAGATGACAAGTGCTCTTAATAGTCTGATTTTACTTTTCAGACAAATATGATTGTCTCTCCAGATGTGTCTTAGCTTTGACATAGCTGCCGTTCTTTGTGACAGAATGAATCCTTGCCGTTCCCCAACTGTTGTCCTGAACCAGTCCATTTTGGTATATTGTGTCAGAAACTATAGATTACCTACCTATTTCTCTATCACGTTTTTTAAAGACTTTTTGTTTGAATGAATAATAAATTAAAACGTTTCTTATATATCTGCGATTACTTTTGGCGTCAGTGTGACAGTATATAGCTACATATTTCATATATTATATCGTGAAGAAAATCAATTATCATGATATTGAAAAAAGGATTATTCTACGTTATGTAGACTTAATTATGTTTATAGTGTCTTACAGGTTACTAAAACACGTGTTCACAAGCAAAGTTTCGCCTTATGTTTGTTCTACTCAATAGTTACATTGTACTAATAGCTTTCCAAAGCCAAACGCAGATCCGGATACATTCAATTACAAAACAGTAGTCTATTTCATGCCTGATGACGAAGCAATGTACAGTGCAAGATAATGTGGAAACAATTATGCAAACAACCTCAGGGTTCAATGCTATTTTCTTTGTATCTTATTTTGTATCTTAACATTTAAACCACGCTTGAATACGGGGCGGCTTTTATGTTGCAGATATTCCGCCACTCTCCTCGACGCTGGCCGAGCAAACCCATAATCCAAATGACATTAGCCTTACTTTACCTTGTTGTTGATGTTCTTGTCCTGGGAGTATTACGCCATGTTTATACATTTACATTGTTAATCAAGAAATAAAAACCTTTGTAAAGGTAGATTGGCCATATTTGGAAAATCGAGTCCATTTTATCAAATTCCCTATCTTGAATGGATTGGAAAAATTGGCACCAAAATATTAATTGAAAATACAAAATTCCAGAAGGCTGGATTAAAACAGTTTCTCCACGATATCATTTGATCAGTAAAGTGAACACTGCACAATAATTTCCTTGGCTTATTTCATAGCAATCACAATCGCATGTAGCAAAATGTAACATGTTGCCATATCAAAAAAGATCAAATTCACATACGATATCAACACTCTACCTATCATGTGATATTTATTTTAAATATGTATTTTAATCTGCTCTGATTAAATATTAATCTCTCTGAGCACGTTGTATGAAGTGTTTTCATAGGCACCTAATTATCAATTAGTCTTGTTATGTTCTCCTCATTCTCATAAATGTATCACGGAACGCAAGAAAAGACATGGAAACATTTTGCTGATATTATAGCTCCGGTTTCTCTGAGAAGTGATAGCACACAGCGGTTAGTACCGAAGATAAAGGTTTCAGTTTCATCCTAGCTATGCTACGTTTCCAACTGTATAATGTGTTACCAAGCAACACGTTTCCTTTAATAAATGCTCTAGATATTACTTGTATTTTTTATATTCTACAGAAAGAACTCTGGGGCACAGTCAGAATCAAACATCGTGTTATTACTTGGGTTGTTTTTCTGTTTGGTTTCTTACAATGGTCGTCACGATGTTTACAGAGTGTATCGTTCCGTTCGTTGTGTTCTTGGCAATTAATCAAAGTTATATGGTCTTTGCCTTATCTTTCCTCACACTAGCGGTCATTACATGATATGCAATTAAGTATCTAACCAATTATATTCATATATTGTACAGAGCGATTGGTTTTCAGTTTGAAAAGAGACTTTTCTAGACAATAATGGATTGTTAGATCCTCTTGCTATTAGCTTACTTCATGTCTTAGAGTGTAAGGAATATTTTGCTAAATTAATATATGCGCGATCGTTTGGTCTTATGACGGAACATCTTGTATATATCATTCGAAAAATCAAAATAGCAGCAGGGGGGGGGGGGGGGGCGAATCGGACATTTGCTCCAGACATCATTTGCTCTAAATCTAACAAACATCTCGAGAGAATTTATTCGAATCCTTCTTTTTCAACCAAGAAAAAAGATTACTTGCTCGAAACATAAGTTTTTCGCAAAATCATTCTCCAAGACCGTTTTCATCGTTTAGTCAAAATACGGTCTCGTCGTGATGTCATTAACCACCCCCCCCCCCACTCCCCGCTGCTATGGGTTAACCAAATATTTGATCAAGTCTTTAGGACAAAAATCATTTATGATTTCACAAACTAATCGCTAACAACTCGTCTTGTAGATCAATCAAATTATTTGACTGGTCAGTGAGTCGGAAATTAATTCTCGTTAGCGAATTATTATGGCATCGCATGTAAACAGGATTAATTGGGTTTTCAATAATTAGGAATCCCGGAGGAGCTGTTGGTGCAAACGAATAAAGAATATATCCCTGCTGAACCTGATTTGATTGCTCGAGATTTTTTTGATAGCTTCCTTCGATAGCATCACATGTTAAATTGAGCGCAATCACCGCTGAAATATTTACATTGTGCGGGGCAATATGCCTACCGCCACCATCTGGATCATTATTATATTTGAGGAAGACAGTTAAAGCTTGTACTTGTAATACCTTAATAACATTCCTAACAGATTGTTTTAGTTCCTCCGCGTTGTATCCGGGAAACTTGAAATTACGCAGATTGGCTTATGTGATATTGTAATCGGTTAGGAATCGTTTTTTATTGTCGCTGTTGTCATTAATTATTGTTTGAATAATTCGTTCATTGATATATTCCATGTCAGATACAAGCTGATTTAGTATTTCAACGTGTTTTCGTGATTTTGTTTGCCGTAGTTGTTCTAGTTGTGTTTCATGTAATTGATTAATTTCATTAAAATAACCAGTCATGTCAGTTAGCGTAAATGAAATAGTAACAGATGAGCCGGTTGTTCATTTAATGATAAAATCCCATTGCAACGTGTTTTTGTTGCTAAATATAAATCTATCTTATATCAGATAAATTATCTCGATACCTGGGATTGATTTCGTGATATGATTGTACGTCTGTGGTTAAGTCGGCGGTAGCTCCGGGTGGTTTTTCAGGCCATCCTAACACTGTTCTTAACGAGCTGTTATAGATATCTACAATGTATCCCTCTGTGCTTATTTCGATTGACGACGAGAACGTCGGTTCATGAAGTTTAATAGCTATTTTTGATTCTTTTCCAGTGATTGATTTTATTCTACGCTGAATTTCAGCATCGATTTGCTCAATTTGGTACGATCCGGTTGGTAAGGAAACAGTTTCCCACGCTGGAGGCCCATCGGGTTTATTCTTATACGAGAACACCAGTGCGTTATTGGGTTGCTGACCGCCAAATGCAACCGATCTGATATTAGGCCAGCTATGATATACTCGTAATTTTGCCAGCGCGATCTCGCGCACTGCAATCGGAGAAGGGAAGTTCACACTAAATTGTGGGTTTGTTGATGTTATTGATATCATGCTTGTTCGTATCGAAGTGCTATTCTCCGCGATTCGTTGAAGCAGTTCGAGTGACATTATTGTTAACGCTGTCTTCAATTTCCAATTTCAACATCGCGGAGTTATACAACTGGGTCATCGTGGAAAATTCAACATCGGATATGAACGAATTATCTATCGACAGCGAGATCAACTCGGATAATTTAGAGTACGCGTCAAATACCACCCTGTATAATCGGCGCGTTTTTTCTGAGAACACGATGATAACTTTTTAGTTATCGCGGTGGCGACTGCCGCAATTGTTGTTGCCGCGGAGATAGCAATTGGAACTGCGATCGGAGCCATCATGGTCACCGTCGACAAAATAACCTCGTCGCTGGCCATCA
The DNA here is from genome assembly GCA_029339505.1 of Unio delphinus. NCBI lineage: Eukaryota > Metazoa > Mollusca > Bivalvia > Unionida > Unionidae > Unio > Unio delphinus. The sequence continues at coordinate 4,633,716 of JAQISU010000136.1, forward strand.
CACCGTACACCGAGTACACGGTGATGTCGATGATTGCTACGCTGCGTCGGTATTTTTTTCATTTTTTCACGATAACGCTCAGAAAGTGATTTCAAATTCTCGGAAAATTCTTTCACGGTATCATATCGATATCGATGCGATTGTGATACCTCTGGGACTATTATCGGTTCAATTGATTTCATCGATGTCATTACTATCTTAAAACCGCTAGTGTTTTCAATTATTCGGTTGTGTACCTGGATTCATGGTCGGTGGGGGGAATACCAGATACAAATTCTAGCGTCCAGGGTAGCGACTCCCTAACCCCTGCCGCTGGCCCGTCGGATGTAGTTATATCAATTCTAATTGGGTATCTTATTCGGTCGGGCGCTTCGGGTATCATATCGTTTATATATATTACTGTGTTAACACCGCTTATATGTATTGCCGGGCCGACTCCCAAATCAAATTTACGGCGATGTATTATTGTAAATCGATAACAACCCGGTATACTACCATATTTGCTGTGAAAATATAAACTATTTTCCTTTCCTTGGATCCAATCAAAGGTCCCACTGGCAACTGTGTATACGATGTTACCAACGGATTTTACGCGGTGTGGAATTTTTACCTTATCGAGTCGTTCGATCATTTTTGGAAAATCATCTTTGACGGCATCAACTGTTTTTTTACTTTCATCGATAGCCGCTTTAATTTCAGCGAGTGTCATGTCTGCCACAAGTGGGATCCCAAAAAACTTATTGACGACGTCGTTGATGGATTTTTTTATCCCTTCAAATCTTCCTTTTAGTTTGAGAACATCATTGTAAATCTCGAGATAATTTACCATGACTTCGTTAGAAACCATCATCCTCCCATCCCTCTTGCTAGAAAAGAATGAAATCAGAAGGTCGTTGATTCCAAGCCATGCTTGGATGTTAGAAAATTTCGTCGTGATATCTTGGGGTTTACGGCCCTCAAAGAACTTATTAACAATTTCGCTGGTGAGCTTTGGTTCGTCAATAGCTTTTTTAACTTCCGCAAGGGTCGGGCCTGTCAGAGATGTGGTTTCAGACACAGGTGTTCTCCCTAAAAAATTATCCACGATGGTATTAAGTGTTGTTTGTCTCACCATAAATATATTAATATCTTTGAGAGTCATCGTAGATGTAGCCGGGACACCAAAGAAACTATTAGCGACGTAGGCATTGTGAGTATGCTTGCCAATAAACTGATTAATTTCAGCGAGAGTCATGCCTGCCACAAGCGGGGTTCCAAACAACTTAACAACGACGTCGTTAGTGGGCTTTTGTACCTTTTCAAGATTTTCTGTTATTTTAGAAATATCCGTGTAAATATCGAGATAATTTGCCTTGATTTCATTTTCATTCATCATCCTCCCCGCCTCCTTGTCAAAAAAGAATAAAGATAGAAAGTTTTTTAATTTCAGCGAGAGTCATGTCAATTACATGCGGGGTTCCAAAGAATTTATGTACGACATTTTTGCGAAAATTAGTATAACCTCGTATATAATCATCCAGCTCACGGCCGTGGGCGGCAATCGCGTCGGTGATCGTAGACACAAGTGCGCCCGGTTTAAGTCGTCCACCGCTGGAATACAGCGCAATAGAGTTTTCAGCGGCATCGCTCTGCCGTATCAAAATGTCATCCGCGGATATATTACTGCCTTTCAATTTACCCTGGTGATCTTGAAATACAACTATTTTGTTCGGGTCAACACTTGTTAAATTTAACGTCTCAGCGATTTTATCTTCAATTATATTTTTACATCCTCGATAGAACCCGCAGATGTTTTCGTGGATGGTTTCGACATTGACAGAGATCATCCTCAAATATCAATCATTATTGTAAAGACTCTAGTATTTTCAATTTATTGATTCTCTAAAATTACCTTGTAATTTCCCACTCTTGTATTTATTACAACCAGATGAGGTGGTTTCTGTGACGATGAAATCTCCGCGAGGACATTTAATACTTCACGGCCGCATATCGGTGGATCATTTAATTGTTGTGTTGGCAGCGTGGAATAAAAAATCGGAAACTCTTTGCGTTTCATCGAAGAATTTATATACCGAATAAACTCGCTTGGCGGGGCTAACCAATATGAATCGAAATAGACAATTACACGTGGTTCAATCGCGTATGCAACCCAGTGAGTTCCCGATCCGTTACTGTTACGGTCCCAACGGCTCCCAACGCCGCCGCTTTCGCCACCGCTGGGGCAGCCGCTGCAATCAATGCTGGTATTGCAGCTAACAATGGAAATATACCACCTGATTTTATCATTTTGGCGACTGCAGCCTTTGAAAATACAATTTGAACCCCTCGCCTATTCTTCAGCGCATCATTGAAATGTTTTATTTGACGATCCGTCAATGATATTTATGTGTACCGCCGGACATCTGCGCTGGTTTTAACGTTATTGTTGTTCCACATTCTTTAGTGGATATTGATCGCAATTTTTTGACCTGACCATAAGTCAGCTTGACACTAACAACACTATATGTCATTTTATTGTAAAACACATTTATGCCTTCAATTGATCTAATTGGAAACTCTTCAAGTTTCATTTACATATTTTCCACTGGTGCATCAACAATTCTCATTCGTCCACCAACACCTTCAAGTAGCATTGATTTTTCGCTGCGAATAACAGCAACCACTCTATAATCAACACCACCAGGATCTATACGAGCCCTAAAATGTATGTCAACGACAAATTGCCTTGTGAAATCAAGATGCTCCAGCGAAAAGTAATAAATCGGATAAAGGTTTTTAAAATCAAGTTGCGATATTTGTAAACCAGTATCAACATTTTGATCACGGCCCATAAATGACAGCATTCTATGATACACACGTGCTATGTGGTTAGTGTTGTATTCAAGCTGTATATCCTCAGATGGTTCTTGTTGTCCGTTTATTCTCAGTGAAATCTCCTTGACTCCTAATCGATCAAAATATCATATGACTGCGTTCTTGGGAGCCTAATCGATTCCGATTCTGCAGCGCTATAAATATATGACGTGGAGCTGAAACGCCTTGTTTTGATGCCAGGTGCCATGTAAATGTATCAGCAACATTATCCTCTTTGGCATCAGTTGTTGTTGTTAGCCAACTTATCAATGATTTGCCACCTGTGTCCATAAATGAAAGTAGCCGCTCTTCCGTGGTAATTGATGGGGTCATTACTGGCATCCACAATCCTATTTTACTCAAAACAACTTTACCATCAGCGGCACCAGTACGCCAAATTGCATCATTGTCATTGCCTTTTCGCACTAACGCGATTGTGTGTTTGGCTCCATAGATGACTTTTCTGACATTTCTGCAGAATCCAAATATGTGATAGAGTGGAATCGCACATGAAAAATATCGCTGCTGTTCTTGCAATGCTCCTTTCCGTGTTGCAAATCCTAAATTGAAATTACCATTAACGCCTCCGAGAATATCAAACGAAGCTCCTGGTCTAGCTCGACGTTCTGGATTAGCTGCTTCTTGTTGATTAGCATGTGAAGTGTCTTGCGGTGTTAACACTTTAATGTATTGAAGGTGGTCAGCGTTATCAGTAGTATCTTTTGCAAACATCATAGACGGACCAGCCGACCTTGTATAATCATCGGAGTATCTTGCTAACCCGATTATTGTTGTTGCAACATCAACATCACGGTCTATTGATTGAATTTCTTTTCCATCAATGAGATATCTTGCACTTTCAAATAACGCCATTATGCCATTATTAACAAAACCAACTCGGATATTTGCGTTATCTGCATATGGTGGATCATTATGAACAGCATTGTTTGTTACGAGTTTTCCCTCAATTTCAATAAATGCTTCACATGGCAAAAAGTATTTACTGGTATCTTGAACTTTAAGTTCAATTCGCTATCGTAGGTCGGGTTGTATTACATGATAGGAATAGTATTGATAATCGCAGACGGAATTGTCCTTCCATATCAAACGCGGGATCGGCTGTTCGTTTAAACATTATACCATTCACACTAGTATTTTCAATTGTGAAACTCTTTGTAATCATCGTCGTTTTTGTTTTCGTTTCAAACCACTTCCTGCTATCGCGTTCATGATAGCGCTATCTGTTACCGGCGAATCCGTCAATGGTGACGGAGTTAGCAAAGCAGCCAACGACGCTAGTTTTTCTTCCACTGCGCTATTTATTGCTTTGCTGATTTTTGCAGGCATCACTGTAGTTGATGGCAGCACCGTTGGTTTCTTTCGCACCAATGATGCTATTTTATCTTTCGCGGCAGAAAATGCCTTTCCGGCAAGATTTCCAACAGCGCTGATTCCCTTATCACTAATAACATCAATGGCTTTCATTGATAATTGTTTAGCTAACGGCGCCACTTTTGGGGCCATTCTTGTAAATAACCCCGTAATGGTATTACCGAAACCATCTCCGTAATATGCTCTATAAACAGGCAATCGTGAGTTCACCACGTAGATGCTTACGGGTTTATCATGGTTGTAGTGTATGATCATCTTGTTATACAACTAGTAGTTTTTCAATTAGTGATCAATCGCTGTAATAACCATGGGCGTCTCTGTGATTTTCAACTAATTCAGCAATAAGTTCTCGATATACATCAATGTCCATGATACCGCCGGCAAATAATCGTCTACAGATATCAGCTGCTTCATTAATTATCTCGACGGAGTTGTTTCCGGCTCGTTTTCCCCCGATAAGTACTTCTAACCGTGATATATCACTGAGAATATTACCAGGACATGTCACGGTTGCGTTGAAATCCTTTGGATTTCCAATCGAATATCCTTTTCCGCTTGTTTTATTAGAACCGGCTTCTGCTCTTATGTCTATTTGTTCCGGGATTGGATCCTCCGTATAATTTGGTGGTTGTGAACCGCCTTTAACCGCAGCTAGAAAGTCATGATAACTAGGGTGCTGCAACGCCGAGATTTTATTCCCGTCGCGTTTCGCTAAATATATTTTTGATGCTCAATCCTTTCTGCCTCTTATAGAATTTTTAAACTCGTCTCTTAATAAATTCTCTCTTTTACCCTTTGGAAAATTGTCTATAGCAAAATCAGCTAATTCGGAATCCGTATGGTTTCCTCTAATTGCATTTAATGCTGCGACTGTAAATATATTCTCAGGTGAATAGTCCTTTCTCCAGCTGCACCTTGTTGTTCTTCGCGTTCTTCAATTTCGCGTTGAGTTTTTATATCACTGGATAGCTGTTGTATCCCTGCGCGTGTTTGTTTGGTCTCTGCTGCTATCTTTTCAAGTGTATCAAGCAGCGGCGCCTTCTTTGCTCGTTCTTTTTCAGGAATAACTCCGTATATCGCTCCTTCAGTTAACTTTTTCACATCTTTGGTCGCACATGTTATCGGAGTAAACAGTTGTTCACTTGACACAGAAAAGTCAGTCTGCGCTTGTTGTCGTTGTTGAAGTTTCTCGTCGAAGTCTGTCTCGAACCGGTATGAACTTTTTAATTTCTGCTAGCCGCTCTCGGGCTAATTTAGTTGTAAGCGATTCACCTACCATATATTGTTTGTGAACTGAGTTTTCAAATGTGAAACTATCACAATTAAATGCTGAGTTATTAAAAAATGTACTATCAAGCTAACGTATCCATCTCGGACAAGGTTAAACTGTACGACGCTATCCGCGAGTGTTTCAGAAACAACATCACAGGTGGTTTCAAAATTGTAATATCTGAGAACGGCGATGAACGATTTTTGTTAACGACGCGGCAACAACAACAACTACATAAAAATGGAGGCGTCGCGGTGATTACTTGCTACCACAACCAGATCATCCAGTACGCGCATAACTGCATGAGCAAGCCCAAACTGCTGAGTATTCTTTCAGGAGAAAATCCTAGGTGTGTGTACAAAAAACGCTAAAAAAAATATTTTTTTACTGAAAAATTTACTGAAAGCCTATTTTTTTATAGTAACGCTCACGTGGTTAGGATACTGGTTTTTCCTCGTTTAATATTTTTCTAAGATCACGAACCTTAGAACTAATTTCAGCTCGTTTTTGATACTCTTGGCCGAGCTTTTGACGTATTGCTTCAACGGTGCTAAATAGCGTTATAAATACATTAATGTCGTTACCGTATAAACAAGCATTGATGGACTTTTGAATTCCTTTCACGAGCCTGTACATCTTAGGTAAAACATAACGACCCTTACTAGACTGATACTCAATGTCTTCATATTCCGAGGTAATCCTGTCGCAGTCGAGATCTTTAGATAATACTATCCCTCGATTTTTTAAATTTGAGATTTCAGCAATTATAGAATTTACATCTTTGATATTTATTATTTATAAAAATATAATATAATATATTTTACCTCTAATTATTAAAAAATATTGGGGGTCGTTTTTGACCCGTTTTGTTTTATGGACAGTACAATGCCGTATATCTCCACTCGAGTGTTGTGGCAGATTTTAAGCATCACATATACTTAATTAACCTAATTAATGGACAGTACAATGCCGTAAATCTCCACTCGAGTGTTGCGGCAGTTTTTAGGCATAACATATACTTAATTAACTTAATTAACTTAATTAATGGACAGTACAATGCCATATATCTCCACTCGAGTGTTGCGGCAGATTATAGGCATAACATATACTTAATTAACTTAATTAATGGACAGTACATTGCCATATATATCCACTCGAGTGTTGTGGCAGATTTTAGGCATAACATGTACTTAATTAACTTAATTAAGGATGGATATATTCAATAAAACGATGATGGAATTTGTGATGTAATGATGTGGCACGGCACAAGACAGCACAAACATGAAACGACGGGGCGGATTTTATACAGCCAGTCCAACCAATCAAAAGCAACCCAATTAAATTAACCCGGTTGCATGATTGACAAAAGACTACCACACGCCCGAGTTAAATGGTGTGGGTTAGTTTTGATTGGTCGGAATCGACTTTAAAAAGCCCCACGCTTATTACGAGTCATAACATATATAAGGTGACTAATACAGCAGCGTTGATCCACGGGTGTGTTATTTTCTTTCATTGAATTAATTATTAATGCTGTTTCACAACATTTAAATGAGACAAAATATTTGAATAAAACACTAAACAAAAGAATCCAGTTGTTAGATAACAGCGTGTATTTCATTAGTTTTCATCGTAAAATGATTAATTAATCGTAACATTAATTGGACTTCAAGGGCCGTAACTCTGTCATGCGACTTTATTATTGTACGATTTATCTCCTTTAATATATGAAAATTGTATCCTGTGTGCACGTAGTAGTAATTGAACTTCGAGGGACGTAACTCTGTCATGCGACTTTATTATTGTACGATTTATCCCCCTTGATATATGAAAATTGTATCATATGTGTGTTTTTCTTTGACAGCTGATTTAGTTATATTTTATGCTACTCTTTGTACTGAAGGCATACAAATATCGAAATATCTACTGGCTTCATTTATTGACAGAAATATTTTCTCCTCGTTAGTTGATGTATCAAATGATTTGACGGATCTCTTTCCAACTGACTTACAGGTCCCTGCCTTGCCCATTTTTGCATTCTGACTTTGTGAGACGGCTTGAAGATTCTCAAGACAATTATCAGTCTTCACGCCATTTATGTGATCAATCACAAGGCCGTCTTCGATTAATCCGTAAAATGCTTCATAGATAGCTCTGTGACAGAGATATTTCTTCTTCCCGGCTGAAAACATCAAGTATCCCATATTATTTACCCATTCAACCGGCTTCTTTAGTCTGCAATTTCTAACAACACCATCACGGGATGCATCATAATTAACATGCTCTGGGTGAGGTCTGAAATCTTGGCTCATTTGTATAATAATACTATTTTTCTAATTTATATCTGCTTTAATTATAAACCTCTTGATATAATCTTGAGGGTTTTTTATGATTTTGTCGCTGACAGAGTCATCGGTAGGATCAATGACTGCATTTTTTATTCGTTTGTCATAATAGCGTTTTAGTTCCCTGTATCGTTTACCCCCACAAGCAAGACACAACTGCGATTTTCCCCTTACCCCAGCCTCAAATCGGAGGGGGCCAAAGGAACCGTTGCGAACACTTTGTAAATGATACCCACAGAATTCGCTTCTGCATGATTTGTTACACGGGGATGTTGATCCAATCATTAGCCACTTGCAGTGATTCATTATACTATATTTTTCTATTTAAATACTTGTTTTAATTATAACATGGAGGAATTCGAGAGATTATCAGCAATTAAGCCTTTCAAAAATGTTAAATTCAACTTCGATAGAACCCTCAAAGATGTGCCAAAACGGGCAATAACGGATAGAGCCTTGATAAATAAAATACGCGATTCTATTAATGAATTCAAACACGATGGCGCATCTCATAGCTGGTCAACATTTCGAATTGATGGCGTTGTTGATGCTACCATGAACGACATCAACGCAGCGTTGATGTTATCACAACTTGGCAACAAAAAGTATTTTTTTAGAGTGAAATTCATTATCCGTTTAGAATCAGGCGGTTGGATTATACGAGACAAATTTGAACCGATTCTCAAAGACAAGAAAACAGTCGTTGTTAGCCGTGATTCTAAGCCGGGTTTGTTACCTGGAATAGACAAACCATTCTATGAACGAGCATATCCTGAAACAGCAGTTGTGTATGGGATATATCCGTTAAATGAAAAACCTGATATAAGCAAACTTAAACCAATGAAACAGTCGTCGCCGGCGACTTCGTGTTCAGTGGCTTTGCCACTCTATTGTGTAGCAGCACGAATAACAGAACATTTTACAAATGCATCCCGAGGGAACAAACTTACCGATCTACGGCGTAGCAAAATAGCTCAATGGGAGTTAACGGTTACAAACCGCGGAGCGACTATTAGCGATATAGCAAAATTAGAAACGTCACTGAGATTTCCTATAACTGTTACAACAATAACCGGAGAAGTTTTATACGAATCAAAATATAAATCAAAGGGAGCCCCAATTAAAATTATTGATCATAACGAACACGCGTGTACGCCCGCTGTCACAATATTTCCACGAAACAGAACAATAAAGTATATACCCGACGAATTCTTAAGAGAAGAATTTTCCAGGGACGGTTTTCTCGTTGAAGAGGAACTATTCGATGATATTGCGCATTTGAGTAAAAACGACCCCGTGTCGGTGTGATTACTTCGCAGCACTGTAAACGACCCGGATACGTTTGATCAGTTTGTAAGACCAAACGGTAAATTATACCGCACTGAAGCATTTCACAACAAAATGAAAAAAACAGCTAGTGGGTTTTACACGGCGTGTGGCGAAGCCACCGATGAAATTATCAACGACGAACAATTATTGACAAACTGTTTTATAATCCCGTCGGTTGCAGCTCATTTTGCAAGAATCAAAAACGCATGGAAACCAACACGCGTAGAATTCTTGCCAGACATTGAGGCTAGTTGTTTAGAATTTAACCATGGCGGCTTATGGAATAACAAATACGACCATGATACTATCATTTCAGTTGATATAGTATTTTAAACGATTTGGACACCCCGTACATGAAATCACTCGTGTTGCAATTGATGGGCCGCTGCCTGATTTTGATTTAACTGGATTCGCTCGTGTAGTATCATTTGAATTCGCAGCAGGACTTCATCGCTGTTGTTATATTTGGATTGGTAGACACATGTCTGAAAAGAAGTGGCTGCCAATAGCGCTATAACGATTCATGATTGATACAAAATTGTTAATTTCGCTGACAGTCAGTGAAGCAATTATATCATAACGGAAACAAATCAATGTATGGTTACCAACACCGGAACGTCTTGATAGTATAATTGATGAATCCAGAAAACATATTGTTGCCAACGAAGAAAATATCATTGTGTGGTCCAAACGGATATTTAATCAACGAAACATCGAAGCAAAAGTTCTCGGCAGAAGAATAATCGGAAAATTCACTCAGGGAGGGAAAAAATGCGACTATAGATGATATTGTTCGCGGCTGATTATGGATAACACCGAATATGACTTTGCAATCGCGGATGCAGTATCTAAAAACATATATGTAGATCGTAAAGATGCTTTTTTTGTCCGATGGAACAAAATTGGGTATAGTTGTTCCTTATAGCGACGGTTACAGATCTCCGTATACACATTTGAGGTCGTCGATGCTGGGTTATGCTTGTATTAATTTATTTTCAATGATAAATAGATTTCCTGACACTGCGGTTAGAGTTGCCGTTGAATCATTTTACATTAACAGCAAGTACAGTTGCACAGTTGCTGAATTCACTAATTCGGGTGAAAGTTGGGGATCATGGAGAATTAAAAAAGAAATGCTGCGCGATTATTCTGAATCAGCAGATGTTGAAAGTAAAAGTAATTACTTACGCGGTGATAATTTATCAGAGCGTTCTAATGCACCATCGGTATCAGATCCAATTTGTAGATATAAAACAGTTTATTTAAACGGCTGTGGCGTTTCAGGAAAAACGACGCGTGCAATCGAGTTATATCGAGGACGCGTAAACATGATTGTGCTGACGCCAACACATAGATAAGCCAGAGAGATAAAACAACGAGACGTTTCCGCGTGTACGTATCATAATTTTTTTCAGATACAGTGGTGACAAATGGACACCTGAACGAATGGGAGATAAATTCATCCCTGATGCTATAATTTGGGATGAAGTATGCACAGTATCAACAGAAATATTAAAGATGTTCTTGGATTGGCTGCTGACAAAAAACACGATCTTGATAATGTGCGGGTCCACATAAGAGGCTGAAAGAATTCGTGGACTATTATGAAGAAATTGATAGCGATTATAAGGCACTTGATGAACAATAAAGTGAGGTTAAAAAAATTAATTAGATTACAACCGGATAGAATCCAATGTGAAATAATCAGAGAAATATGTCCTGAAACCTCCATTGAGGAATTTTGGGAAGCATGGAGACCAAACGATTTTGTAGTTGCTAGCAGAAAAATAGTCAGAGACACACTTCGGAAAAAATTGTTTGAGCTTCACAAAGAAAAATATCCCCTGATAAAAGTTTCAATGTGTTATAGACCCGCTGACACTCGGCGACAGAATATTGAAGTTGAAATTCCAGGACAGCGCGAAAGACAAACACTAGTATTAAATGATATTGTGCTGGTTGATATCAGTGTTGTCGAAGTCGCATTGCGTGCTAATAAATCGACATGGACACTGGGTTACGTAACGACGATACATTCCTCGCAGGGATTAACCATCGCGGATACAATTGTTTGGATAGTCGATAATCGCATTGAGTGGGCAAATTTAGTCTATCTTGCAGTGTCTAGAGTACGGCGAATAAATCAGCTTCGAAGAATTGTATTTGATGACGACGCCATAATGGATGATATTGATGTTAGCATCATTAATGAAAAACTCTCCGGTTACAAACAACAAGACAAAAAAAAACAACGAGAATTTGATATTGATGCTGAATTAATAATTACGCTGAAGCAACAACAGAATAATCGCTGCGCGAGTTGCAATTGTATAATGCGTTGGCAGTATTCGGATAAAGATCCTCGCCAATATAGAGGATAGAAAAAATAACAGTCTCGGTCATGTCAGAAACAATGTGATGTTGACTTGTCTTGAGTGCAACAGACGCAACGGCGCTAGTTAAGACCATGAGGCGGCAATTGAGTATCATCAGGAATCACTTGTAATTGTTCGCGTGTAAAACCCCGCTGAGGGGCAGTTGAATCCAATTTATAGATTGGAGGTCTACCAGTTGATCGTGTTATAGTAGATATGCTATGCGTAGTGACACTCCAAATAGGATCAGTAGCCCTTTTTTACCACCTTCGAGTTCTCCTGGTTCATATAAATATCTCACGGTGACATTGCTTAGAATTGGCTGAGAAACGCTATCCCGCTATGGTTGTGGTATATACATTTTATTGCGTTGTTAGGTTTCAAATTGATTGCTCTGGTAACCTCGTTATTTAGCGCTGCAACTACCCCTGGTAACCTTTTGACCCATTCACGGGATCGCTTTTCTTGGATGAATTCTTTTGCGCATTGATATCCAAATAAACGCTCAGCAAGAGTCCGATTAAATCGTTCAACAATTGCCTGATCGCGATGTAACGCAGTATGCCCCCCGTCTGATGGTGACATTGTGATGTTTCATTGTAGATGCTACAGCGCCTTGAAATTCCTTGCCAGGATCAACTTGTAACAGATTTGGCCATCGTAGTGGGCCTCGTCGATAAATCTTTTCAAATGCAGAAGCAACTTCAGGTGATGATTTTGTTTTTAGCGGTTCTGCTTGTTTGTATCGACTCGCAACGTCAACTACGGTTAGCGCGTACTTGAAACCGTCATCATGTGGTAAAAACAATAAATCAGCTTGATGAACTTCATTGGGTCTGGTAACATCAAAATGCGAGAAATTGATTTGTTTAGGACGCGGTAGATCAATTAGCCATATAGCCTGTTTGGATAACCAATTAGCCGCAGTGGCCTTTTTCACTTTTGCGGCGTTAGCGAGTTTATTGATTTTACCAACCACGAAGCCAATTTTTCTTTGAAAGATTTATCAGGGATAACATTTAACGCATGAATTAATTTCACATCCGCGAGATGCCTGTGTTGCAGATTGCTGCTTTTATATGCAACATCATGAACATGACACGCCTTATCAATAGCGTTTATCGGATATTCGCCGGGTCGGGGCTGATTTTGATCATGAAGTCTGATATCTAATCATGTTCCTGGACCACAATAGCTATATCCTGGAAGGTGCTTTTCTCCTGGATACTTTGTCCACGGCATTCCAGGGAGTTTTACTAACTTGGCTGCAATATCACCTCCTTTTTTTTAAAACATCTCCGGATTTCATAGAAACAAATCTAAACTTTTGTATACGACATGTTGCACATCTACCGGTTAGTGCAGATCTGTTATATTTAGTTTAATCGTCGTCACATCATTTGTGCTAGTACGCGTTTTACACTTCACACAATATAGATCCATAATTTATGTATAGAGATATGAATATAATTGATTTCTCAGCGACTAAAACAAGAGAACCAGTTAAGCATCATGTAGCGCTGCCAAACTCTATCCGCGCAATTATAATCAGGCCATCTGGATCCGGCAAGACGCAATTGTTGCTCAATTTAATAGTGAGATGGATGAAGTGGAATAAGTTTCATTTAGTTGATCCTAGCGTAGATGATCAACGATGCTATGAAGTGTTAAAGGATTTTAACGAGAATGCATCAGAAATTAAGGGTGAGAACGTCATTGAATTTATAACTGATATTGACGAGGTACCATCCGTGGATGATCTTGATGGGAGCATTAACAATTTAGTCGTATACGACAATGTGATGTTAGACAATCAAAAAAAACCAGCTAGAATATTTTACCGAGGCAGGCATAAAAACACCGACGTGATATATGTCACTCAACGCTACACTCAGATTCCAAAAGTAATCAGAGGTAACTGTAATATTCTTGCTGTGTTTAATGGCGTTGATACACATACGCTACGAAATATTTGGCAGACATGGTGTTCCGATATGGTCTTCAATCAATTTAAAAATTTCTTTAGTAAAGCTCAGTCAACCCCGCATGGATTTATAACAATAAATTAACATGATCCTCAAACACGATATCGTATCGGACTTGATCGAATATTTGGTTGAAATAAATTATTAACCCATAGCAGCGGGGGGGGGGGGGGGGGGGGCGATGACATCACGACGAGACCGTATTTTGACTAAACGATGAAAACGGTCTTGGAGTATGATTTTGCGAAAAAATTATGTTTCGAGCATGTAATCTTTTTTTTTTTGGTTGAAAAATAAGGATTCGAATTAATTCTCTCGAGATGTTTGTTAGATTTAGAGCAAATGATGTCTGGAGCAAATGTCCGAATCGCCCCCCCCCCCCCCCCCCCCTGCTGCTAAAATCAATAACATAATAGATATCTTACCTTATTTGAAAAAAATCAAAGTATGGTCATCTTTGTGTCAGAATGCATAAAATTGTATAATGACTTTAAACGTTCATCAGAACGTTTTAACTTTTGCTTTCTTTTCTTGCGATATGGCGAAAAGGTGAGTCTTTATATTGAAATATATCGATATATAATATAAACAAAATCAAAGACCAATGAACAATTGTTTTTTTTTCTTTTAAATTTGTATCGTTTCATACATATACCTACACCTGAAACGATTACCAAATAGCCACTATAGAGACTTTTAAAGTCCACTTCTGGTCGAGTATGTGACTCTGAAAATGAACTGTAAGAGTTTCAAATATCTCCTTAATTGATTGTACGATGGCAACATGTCAGGGCATCTAAACACTACATAAGCCACAAAATGCAATCGGGTTGACTATATTCTAAATAGCATGGCCATAATACAACCTTGATTATCTTGTCTTCCACACTTGGTAATGTAGAAACAAAAGTGAATGATCAAGTAAAGACAATTATAACATTAACATCGTAGCTGCTCCCCTTTTAGCATGAGCATTTACAAAGGTTATTTTCAGAAGCAACACTTTTACACCTGGAAAAGGACAACTCAGATTGAAATGTACATATTATCAGAACATCTTGATACATACATTAGATAATGATAAAAGTCCTTGCTTGGTTGTTTTGACCACGACATGTTTATTTTTACATTCTCATGTGATCAGACGTGTTTTTATTTACTTTGTAACTAACATTTAAACCAAGTTTGAATACAGGGAGGATTTTGTGTTGCATATAATCCTTCACTCTCCTCGACGCTGGCCGAGCAAACCCACTATCAACAGGGCAATAGCCTTTGTTTACCTTGTTGTTGTTTTTGTATTTGTCTTGTAAGTTCAGGGCCATGCTTATACATTTATATTGTTATTCAAGACATAAAAACCCTTGTAATGGTAGATTGGCCATATTTAGACTATCGAGACCATTTTCCCAAATTCCCAATCGTGAATGGAATTGAAACATTGGCGCCAAAATGTTAATTGAAAATACAAAATTCCAGAAGGCGGGATTAAACGGGTTTCCCCACGAAATCAGCTAACAGTCAAGTGAATACTGCACAATAATTATATTCGCTTATTTCATAATAATTATAATCACATTGAGCAAAATGTCACTTGTTTCCATATTTTAAAATATCAAATTCCCATACGATAACATCACTATACCGATAATATGATAATTATTCTAAATATGTATTAATAATCTGCTCTGATTAAGCATTATTCCCTCTGAGCACGTTGCATGAAGTGTTTTCTTCAATAAACCAATTGTCAATTAGTCTTTATATGTTCTGCTCATTCACATAAATGTTTCACTACGACGGAAACAGAGAAAATACAGGTAAACATTGTGTTGAAAAATATGTTGCTATCATAGATCAGGTTTCCCTGCGAAGTAATAGCACACATCCGTTCGAACCGAAGATAAAGGTTTCAGTAACATCGTAACTATGCTACGTTTCCCAATTGCATAATGTGTTACCAAGCATCACGTTTCCTTTAATAAATTACTTTAGATATTACTGATATTTTTTTTAATATTCTACGGAAGAGATCTGGGGCACAGTCAGAACCAAACATCTTGTTATTGATTGTTTTTTATCTGACTGGGTTCCTTACAATAGTCGTCACAATATTTACAGAGTGTATCGTTCCGTTCGTTGTCATCTTCGCAGTTCATCAATGTTATTTGGTCGTTTCCTTGTCTTTATTCACGCTGGCGGTAATTAGATGACATACATTTAAAACATCTAACCAAATGTATTTAAATATTGTCCAGGACGATTGGTTTTAAGATTGAAACGAGACTTATCTAGATAATTATGGAATTTTGGATCCTATTGTTTTTAACTCCCTTCAACCTTCACAGTGACAAGTCTAAGAGTGTAAGGGACATTTTCTAAATGGATATAAGCACTTGTCTTTAGTCTTATGATGGAACATCATGTATATATCATTCATAGAATTAAAATTAGTAACAAATGGCTATCCTATCTGATTTGAACTACCTAGTATGGGCATAGCTCTGTCAAAGGGCATCAAATTGTATAATGACTTTTAACGAACGTCAGTACATTCAAACGTTTGTTTTCTTTTCCTGCGATATATCGAAGGGGCGCGTCTTTGTATTCAAATATATATGTTAATACTATTAACTAAAGGACACGCCATCCATCAATAGTTTTTTTTTTAAATTTGTATCTTTTCATATATATAACTACACCAACAACTGTTACTAAATAACCAATAAATAAACTTTTCCAGTCAACTGCGAGTCGATTTTGTGACCTCTGAGAAATAACCGTAAGAGTTTTAAATATATCCCTAATTGATTCTACGATGGCAACATGTCAGGGCATCTAAGCACACCATAAACCAACAAATATGATCGGTTTGACTATATTGTAAATTGTTGTCTTTGTTTTTAGGGTTTAACGCCATTTTTCAGCACAAGATAGGCTATACATTGCGGCCATTATTATTGGTTGAGGACGAACCCGGGAAAATAAGACAGGATGGATCCAGTATTGAATTTCATCAATATCTGCGGCTGCATCGCTGTTAAATAGGCATCTTATAATTCGATAAGCGATGTTGACGTAGTTTGAAAATTGATGCTAATTCTGAAGCGTCTGCCATATTTTGCCCACCACCTATCGAGTGGCTATTGGGGTCAGCTGACCAACCGCCACGTGATAAAAATTCCGAGCAAATTACGAAGTTTGCCGAAGTCTCCATGAAATGGTCTATTGTGATCCTTAAAATCAAGAAAGAGAAATTCTGGAGACAATTCAAATTATATAAATATGGAAACCAACCATTCAGAATGGAAGAGCCCCTTTTCCAGGATGTTCACAGGCAAAACGTTTCATAATCAAAACTATACCTTATTATGCAAGACTGAAACAGTGACCTACTTAATTACATGGACGGTATGCAGATCCCATTATGTTGGATCAACGCTAAAAGCAAATATTAGAATGAATATCCACAGCTAGGACTGAAAAACCTCAAAACGTTAAAAAGATCCAAATGACGAAACATTTATTTTGTCCAGGTTTTTACATTCAGTCATGTATGTGTGTGTGTATGTGTGTGTGTCTGTGTGTGTGTTTGACGTAGCTTTAACACATTTTCACACATATCGCTTCAATGTCTCCATTATTTCAGTTTATAGTGATCTCAAACACTAGTGAATCATTATCCAGAAACAAACCGACCTAGTCTCAACAATATTCTCTTAGTGTCGTGCGTCACGTGAGGCAGCGTTTTGTATAATTTGTATAAGCCTTGGTTTGACTCGGCCTTAGTTCAATACTGTGACCTCCATCATCTGACGCTCTAACCACTTCAATGATGTAATCCTTAATGGGATCGACCATATTTTAAAATGTATAGACATACGAAAATCCAAAGAAAACAGTTGCATTCGTAAGCTGCTTAAACCCAAACCGAACAGTCTAAATTATAATAATCAAGGCATAGGTAAGAAGTAACGTACAGGCTAA
Organism: Unio delphinus; assembly: GCA_029339505.1. NCBI lineage: Eukaryota > Metazoa > Mollusca > Bivalvia > Unionida > Unionidae > Unio > Unio delphinus. The sequence continues at coordinate 4,651,252 of JAQISU010000136.1, forward strand.
CAAACACAACTGTTATATCATTCACTTGGTTTTAACTATCATCTGATGTAATTGGTGTAAAAACAATCCTCACACCTAAACACCTATTATATAGAATATATTCATGATATGAAATATTTCAAACTGAATACATTTGTTTTTAATCAGGTTACTACGAGGTCTTCTATGGTTCGACTGCCGACAGCTTGTATAAAACATTACCCATGGTCTGTCCAGATAGTACCTCAAGATATTGGTCCGCATACAAAATGTTTTACAATATGTATACTACATATTAGACGAACTGGCAACACCTTTGCATGATGAGAGAAGGACATGAAATAAATACTTGAATAATGCTTTCTGATTATATTTTTTTCGCCAGGGCGCCAGACTAGACGGTAACAGTAATTTCTGTTTATTCACGTTTGTCATGTTGAACTTTCACCGACATCTGAAGGAAGGAAGGAAAGTGATGTGGCAAACATCTACAGAAGAATGATTGACAACAGTAGGCGGAACTAATATTGTAATACAAATCATACTATTATACAGGTTAGGGAATGTTTAATTCGTACTCAACGAAGATTAGAATCTAGATATACGGTGAAACGATACCCATTGCCATACCTTTCCACACAAAACCATATTTACACACGACTAAGCACAAATCTCCAAAACATGATGCTACTAAGTCGGTGTTATATCTTCAAAACTAATTGTTAAAACTGTGAACCAAACTGTTTGCATATATTTTTTCCCTAGAGTGTGAACCCAAAATTAATATTTTAAAAAGATTTTGCCTTTGAACATTATTTTCATTTTATTTTATCCATGTTTAGACCTGTGTGATATTTGTTATATGAATGTGTAGGTTACTTATTCTGTCATATTTGTAATTGTATCTGCCTGCATTTAATGGACTGGGATAGCCCGAACTTTTGTGCCCGGTCATGACACCTTATACAAGACCAACCTTTTTTTTTGGACTGATTCAATATGTTTACAGACATCAAGTTCAAGGTGTTAAGATGTTAATTTTTTTAAATTAACCCGAAGTCAAGCAATCAATAGTTCTGACTTTTCTTGATAGACAATATAAATGGAATGGTTTGTAAATGAAGATATTAATTCTTACTCATCGGTCGATCTGAACAGAGATATAATACATTTCCTCACGATGGAAGATTCCGTCGTATATTTGCTGCTTGTAAATCTGCTTACGATCGTCATTGTCATGGGTATGTATTTATTGATTGTTTGTTTTTACAATCGTACATATAACTTAAACATGTATTTCGACGGTTATTATTCAAGACTAGAATTCATTCATTATATAATGCTAATGATTAGAAGAAACGTTTAAGTGTTGTAAACATTTGCGATGCTTACAAGATATATATATATATATATATATATATATATATATATATATATATATATATATATATATATATATATATATATATATATATATATATATATATATATATATATATTAGGCATAGATTTAGGAGCATACACGTTACCATTAACAATTTTTCTTACTGTTTAAAAGAAAATATGATTGCAAACGATGACAATCGACCACTGGAATACTTACAGTCTGGTGTAATTGAACTAAGCGTGATGACGCATTAAGCATGGGTGATGGCATTTAGTGTCTCTCAACAGAACGTTTACCACATTATACACTATATTTATTATCCACTGTTACTTATGTAAAAGCAATTTGCACGTTGCATGCACATTTACTATTACTGTTATGTGCTCTTTGTTATAATAAATGCCTTTCTCCTATCAGTAAAGATTATATATTATACGATACATGGGAAGGAAGAAGATACGCCATTGGAATCCACTTGAGAAAAGTATATCACGAAATCAAATAATGAAAATATTATTTTGTATTGATGCCGCATTTGCCAATCGTACATTACCCAATGCGTGTTACTCGCGAATTATAACCCTGTATGTGTGATCATCTAACATTTGAGCACATCGTTCTTAATCCTGATAAATGAATGAAATTTTTGAAGTTGTTTTATTATGCGGATACCAAAACATAGTAATAGATAAATACATACTATATTTTGGTATCGATTGCACTTGACGACATATGCTTCACATCATTGGCTGAACAGGCATGCTATTATGTCCAGTTTCAAAAATACTAACGAAATACCGTTTCTTAATTGTACTTTTATATCTGAAATATTTTTTGGTTAAACGTAAGCACGTTTAGTCTGAGACATTGTTTGACTCTGTAACATAATTGTTACCGAGAGGATGGTGGATTAAATGAACACAAACACAAGTGTGAAAGATAATGTAAATTTATGAAATAAATTATTAATGAAAAAAAATGATGTATCAACACAATAACTCATGCGTTCAACCCACAATTACACTCACAACCATTCACAATACATGAATAAATGAAATATTAATACAAAATAAAACAGATACAAAGGAATCTCTTGGACTATACACAGATCCAAAGAACCTTTACAAAAATTATATTAACGCAAGTATAAATTACGATAATAAACACAAGCATCAAACTATACTATCGCACGTATGGATTGCGACAACTAGCACGAACATATACATGTATTTAATCAAGTTGCTAGCTTTTATTGAGAATCATGCAATGCCTTGAAATACTATTGTGATTTGAAGTAACCATGTAAATACAACAGTGTATTCAATTGTACTACAATTGCAACACACACGTGTCCCGACCCTGTATAACCGTACGATTCACCCACAGTTGAATTGCCGCCCAGTTTCCCCGAAAACCTAGGGTTGACTCAATACTTTTATCAGTCACTTGCCCTTCACGGATCCACCACAGTTATACGTACAGACAGCATACATCTACTAGAACTAACGTTCCTCAATACCCTAGATGTCACCCCGGATGTTTACAACTCTAGACAGTTCCGAAACTCGGACTTCTAGATTTCCGGATATTTACACGTCATGACAGATGTAGACGGACAGACAATCTGACAGACAGACAGTCAGATACTTCTATTCGATTGCACAATAAAACAGCAACAATTTCAGCTACGATATCAGAGATGTTATCAGCCGACGTTATCAGAGATTTTTTTCAGATGCGTTATCAGAGATGCGCTATCAGATGCGTTATCAGATGCGTTATCAGACGTTATCAGATGCGTTATCAGATGAATTATCAGATGCGTTATCAGACGTTATCAGATGTGTTATCAGATGCGTTATCAGACGTTATCAGATGCGTTATCAGATACGTTATCAGACGTTATCAGCTACAATGAAAAAACCAGACTAATAATAGTTGTCTCAAAAAAATAATCTAAACCTTAGATCACGCTATTGCATTTAAAGTCTAATAGTGACTGGTAATTCGAAATATTCACGTTTAAAATCTGCATTGCAATAAAGGCATCATTATATGAAAATGATAAACTGAATAAAATTCACAATTAAACGAAATATAAATTTTACACTCACCCCTTTGGCTGGAGATTAAAAGACGAGCTATCTACACTGTGATTAGATACTTTAGGTCCCGTAATATTTATCAGTAATATTCTGCCTTATATACCCTCAAATAGGTGAGCAGAAATCACGACAAGATTACCGTGCACTATGTGAAACTAATGTTCCGGATTTCATGTAATTCAAAATCAGGCACATGCAAATCGTTACACGCCGCTTACCTTGGGAAAAACCACTTATTCACCCCAGGAAACGCATGTACGACGAAACAAAAAAAATTGGTGAGATTAGTTTGTAAATCAAGAAGAAAATAAATTCATTTTTCGCCTAATTCTGTGACAGACTCAAGTGAGATAATTTCCTTGCAACGTTTGAGAACCAAACAAAATGTATAAATTTGTGTCTTTTATCTTCATATAAAATCTTTCCAAAACTATATAAAGTCATCTTATTTATAGGCTAATAAGACGATGTCACATTCCATGCCACTTGTAACGATATTATAACTCTATGTTTTATCTTGTTAAAACATACCAGCCTCACCCGTTCATTTGATGACGATGTTTAGCAATATTTGCCTATTCGTTTTAAAATTAATTATATACTTTTGTCTTGAATGCTTGCGGAAAGTAATTTAAATACGTTCTGAGAATTAGCTAGATTTTAGTTGTCTTGCTTACCTAAACTTTTACTTAAGTACCTTCTACTTGCAGACGTTTCACAGAATGTCTTGTGGAACAAATATAGGCTTACTAATAGTGTTTTAATTCTTTAAATGAACATTCTTAAGTTATAAGAGATATACATGTACATACATTCCATCTTTAATGCTTGTTTAAGTACTTGATGCAACTTTAAAAAAATTCCTAAAATGTTATTATGTTCGGAATATGTTCGATATTAAACAGATTCAAAAGTATTCAGTGTTATACGTTTGGGCATACACAATACTTCCTTTATGTTTCGCTTTTGAAAATAGTAGTGATGGAATAAGTATTACAAGCACGAAAAAGAAAAATTAAAACACCTTCAAACCTTGCGAATTTAAAACCATATTGTTAAACGTAGTTATACTAAGGTATTTTTTTATTCTCTCTACGAAGATTTATAATGGGAATCGACATTCATTTGTGCAGTATCATTATTGTTAGACTGGATCTGTACATTTTATAAAGTGTGGTTTAAACTCCATGGTAATTAAAATAATTTAAAGTCTGATAACAACAATCGTATTAGAATGGCGTTTAATGATATTGCTATACTCTATTATGACTGGTTTTACTCCCTGTATAACATTATATTCTTTCTGTAGATTAACGCAAAACTGAATTTCTTCAACCTGGAATAAACGTTCACGAAAGTACAAATAAAATAATAAAATGATAAAAACATACAACATTTGGTGACGTTTCGAGAGGCATTTTATGAATAATTTTGAAGTAAGGTGAATTTTGATCAGAGGGAATGGGATTTATTCTTCTGTGTTTATGTTCATAATAAAAAATTAGAAAACTCCAATGTCAATTTGTCTACGTTGTCTATCGTATCGTAAAAGACTATAACAACACAGTGGGATGTTTTCAGAACGAAGTGTCTCAGCAAATCTCCTTCTACTTACATCAGCTCTCATTTTAAATTTCAAATAAATCACGAAACATGATACAGTGCGAAGGGTTCATTCACTGCTAATGTTACAAACTTATTTTTCTCCATGCAATAATTGTAATAAACGTTACAGTTTCATTCACTCTGTCACGAACATGAGGAATAATAACATGATGTTTTGTATTAGAACGTAATTCATAATGATTGGGTACACGGATTATATGCTCTATATTTTTGAAGTTCTGGAAGCCAGTCACGTAAACATCAATCCGTATTCTCAGACTCTGCGTTAATTCTTTTTCATTTGACCCGTTTATGCTTTTGTTCCATCTTGCTAACTCGGTAACCTTGACCATCACGAATGACGTGATTTACATTTTGTAGGCTATGAACAAAAATAAATTAGAACAGACAAAATGCACAAACAAATATCAGAACCGATCAACGACAATAAAATCATTGACAAATGTCCTCTTCAACAATTGAGCACTTCATGTATAATATTGAACTTTCTTCCTTTGTAAATGCATGAAAAATATTATGATTTCGTTTCAGGCAATGAAGCGTCTAACGTACACAGGCAGACAAAGCTATCCAAAATGAATCGAGGTGAAGTAAAAGAGATTCTAGAAAACTTAAATAATCACAGAGAGATAGAAGGGAATATCAGTATTAGACAGTACGTCTTTGTGTTAGTATATAGTATGCAACACTCGGAAGAAAAGCCAATATAATAGTCCAGGAGTTAATTCTTTCTCCATTGATTTACATTGCAAAATATTTCAAATTGGTTTCCCCATAGTGCTTGTCTCTACCCTAAAGAAGCAGACTACCCTACCATATCACAATGACTTGAAACGGATTTACTAGTCTTGGGTTTAAGACACTAACAATGAATGTCATATTTATATAAGTACAGGAAGTTAATATTGTGTTTTTGTTTAGTCAGATCTAGAAACAAATATTGACATGTGTAGCGATGGGTTTTAGTGAAAACAAATCTCGTTCTCAAGAGACAGCACACGTGTTTTAACTAAGTTTCTAAAATCAGTTATAGTAAATAAAATTGCTTATCTTATATGTTATTGCAACTAATTTCATTGTCAATATACTTATGCATAAGTATGGTTTTAATCCATCGTTCGCTTAAAATTGACAACTAATATACGGTTTTTG